>JAQBSW010000395.1:0-211021 GCA_029291075.1 Eudiplozoon nipponicum
CAATTTCTATGCAGACACGAACATTAATTGTTTGCAGCTTTCGCCACATACATATATAGACAATACAATTTAACAATAATTGTTTGCGCGGTGGTGGTAACAATGTTTTAAATCAAGTTTGCGAGCTTGAAGTAAACACCAACCCCATTGTATTTAACCAGTCTACGAACAACATAACAAAACTACCGCCAGCTGCAACGCACTGACGCGTTTCGACCTTCCATGATCATCATCAGAGTACGACGGCAAACTGACTATCGAGGATCAAACCGCATTGAATATATATGGAAATCAAATTTAGATATGCGGCTCTCACCTCTAGCAGTCTTGCATACATTGAACTTGACTGGAAATGTCGGCTGCACAATTTCTATGCAGTCACGAACATTAATTGTTTGCAGCTTTCGCCACATATACATATATAGGCAATACAATTTAACAATAATTGATTGCGCGGGTGGTGGTAACAATTCTTTAAATCAAGTTTGCGAGCTTGAAGTAAACACCAATCCCATTGTATTTAACCAGTCGTCGAACAACATAACAAAACTACCGCCAGCTGCAACGCACTGACGCGTTTCGACCTTCCATGATCATCATCAGAGTACGTGAAGCGCTAAGACGACGTAGGATAATCGAATCAAATAACCTTGATACGACCGGAGTCAAACTTATACCACGATGGTTATCGCACGAATTACGATTGCCTTTTTTGAAGATGGGAATGATGGTCGACTCATTCCAGTCAAGTGGTACGGTTTCCTCATTCCATATAGTATGAAAAAGTTTGGTCAACGCTCCTGAAATTATATCGCCACCATCCTTAAACAATCCCGGAAGCAGATCATCGGGGCCGGCGGCTTTGCGGCGCTTAAGAGATAGGATTGCATCGCGTACTTCTAACTCGGATGGTTCTTCGGGACTAACATTCCACACTGTTGATGCAGACATGCTTTCGGGAAGCGGAACTGACGCGGGTGGCCAAGAAAATTGATCTCTAAAGTGTTCAGCCCACCTGTCAAGACGACTTATTTTATCGGTTATTAATTCGTTGTTACTATCATTTATAGTTTCGCTAACTTTTAACTTTCTCGGACCCGTTGTGCGTATAAGTTGGAACAAACAGCGACTGTTACCTGACGCGAAAGCTACTTCCATTTCTTCAGCCTTTCTGCTCCAAAAGTTTTCGAGATCGCCTTTTAGACTGCGCTTAAGTTGGCGTCTTATATTGCGACGGGTATTATTATGAGTCGAGCCAGGTGGAATTTGGCGCCTTATTTCGAGTATCTCCATAGATTTTACAGAGAGCCAGTGATTATTTCTACGGGGGCCTGCTATGCCACATACAGTAGTACCTGCATTGTGCATAGTGGAACTTATCTTGGACCAAAGTATATTCGGATTTTCGCTATTCAGACCAGTTAGATTAGCCTTAAGAATATTTTCATAGTTTTGTCGGATGGACGGTTGTTCGAGTTTGCCTACATCAATTTGGGGTTTATTCTTAATTATTTTCCCGGAAAATTTTAGAGCAAATCTACAACGGATAAGTGCATGGTCCGAGTCGACATAAGTGTTCCAAAAAGAGCGACAATCCTGGATGCAACCACGCCATCTATAACTAATTGCTACATGATCTATTTGAGTCCACCGTTGTCCGGGTGCTGGAGGACGCCATGTAGCACAACGTTTAACACTACGTCTGAAATTTGTACTACTTAAATATAGTCTATATTCAGCGCAGCTATCCAAAAGCCGTTCACCATTATCATTGCGAGTCGAGCTTAGAGTGTATCTTCCACCTAAATGAAGTTCTGTGTTGCTTAAGCGACGGACTTGAGCATTCATGTCGCCCATAACCAGGACTATATCCGAACTTCGTGCTTTACTTAGTAAGGAGCTTAATTCGGAGTAAAAAGCGTCCTTGCTTTCTTCTGTGCTGCAATTGGTAGGAGCATATGCAGATACAACGAAGAGGCAACGATGATAACGGTTATTTGCTTTGATTTTAGTAGATGTATTTAAACGTGCCGCACACAATCGACTATTTAAAGGGATCCATTCAATTAAGCAAGCTTCAGCTCGCGCGCTAAGGGCAATACCAACGCCCCATTTACCGGCTTGAGAGGACTCTGTGGAACCAGATGTTCGAAGCCAATAACGCGTAGATAGGGATGGTGCAACCAGTTCTGTAATACACGTAGGATCCTGTACTCTGGTTTCAGATACGCAACATATGTCGATTTCTAATTTATCCAACGTACGAGCAAGAGATTCTTGCTGTCCAGGTTGTTTAAATGTTCGCACATTAAATGCGCCTACGTTAAAACCTAACTTAGGTTTAATGAATTATCGTCTACTAGAACCATTTTCGATATTTGGCAACCTGGTATTGGGCTCAGTGTTATGATCTAAACCAACCATATTTATAGTATCTAAAAGAGTGTTATTGTTAGATTGAGAAGAGGAAGGGGAAGGAAAGGAGGCACCACATGAGCCCGACGACGGCACCATGACTCGGCGTGTGTTCCCCGCCACAAAAGGGGACAACAGCCACAGGATTACATGGACTCCTGGACAGTACCCCGTACTTCCGAATGGCGAATGAGCTCTCAACAGCCACCGGCAACCATGCAACTTACTGCTGCCTTGCAGACCGCGCCTGGATGTGCAAAGGCTAGAGGTGCGTCCTCGATCAAAAAGCCGAGTGGTGAGGGGACACCACTTGTACCAAATTCCCAAGAAACTCCATGAAATCAATGGAGCCGGCTTATCCTCCAAAAGGAGTCAGCCGCGGTAAAGTAAAGTAAAGTAAGTTGTTTTCGGCGAACCGATTTATAAATACGTAGAAGCATCGTAATTAAATCTGCGAAATTTAGAGAATATCAAGTAGACGTGTGGAACATCAGGAAAGGTAGACCAGTGAACACATGGCCAGATACTTATTTTCAATATCAATCACTTGAATTGACACCGCAATCTGTTTTTAATAACAAAGCGAAACTAGATTGGTTGAAAATTTGCGGGAATTAGTTGGTATGTGGGGTCTGGTGAAGAATCCTTGTGACTTCTGCCTGGTTGACGTAGGGTCTTCTGGATCTACCTTTAAACAGGCATGGTTCTACATATATGTTTTGTTTGTTTACTGCGGCTGACTCCTTTTGGAGGATAAGCCGGCTCCATTGATATTCATGGAGTTTCTTGGGAATTTGGTACAAGTGGTGTCCCCTCACCACTCGGCTTTTTGATCGAGGACGCACCTCTAGCCTTTGCACATCCAAGCGCAGTCTGCAAGGCAGCAGTAAGTTGCATCGTTGCCGGTGGCTGTTGAGAGCTCATTCGCTACATATAGTGTGTATGTAGGTTTGTTTACTTGTTTAATTTGTGCATACGCTTTAAAAATTGACATTAACATATCCATCCTTACATGTTAGATCAAATTAAGGGCTTGTATCTACGCATTGCGCCTTATTTGAGATATGTGCTCATTTCTGGTTAATTTTCTGTTCATTTAATGGCACTACTCTGAGTATGTTCGTGCACTAAATAATGTATCATTTTTAAAAATCCGTTGATAGGTTGCAGAACAGGGCTGCGTCGTTAACGCGTGATTCAACCAACCGACTGCTCAGTCTCAGGCATGTTTGATGGCGAGCTAATTGGTGACTGGACAAATCCTGGCGAACCGCTTCCGCCATTGCATCAACTGTTGACCGTGCTTCCGGCGAGTCGGCCGAACTTGTGCCCAGAGCTTGGCAGCGAGCAATGTTAAGCAAATTTTCACCATTGGCACAGAATTATCCGCACACAATATTCATGGAACCGAGACGCGAGTTAGTTTTTGTTCTTATTGTTTTGTTAAGCATTACATTTCTCATTACAAGAAATAGGCGTTGTGTAAATAAATCAAGCGCAAATACTCCCGCACTGGTGTCCAGAAGGCTATGGCCGATGAGGACGTTATATTCACTAGTAAACTTATCTATTTTATTTTTAACTCGATCACTAATTTACATTCACCTATCCATTCTCTTCCCACTACCATCCGAACTTGTTACGTAGTCAGATTCAAGCGAGTGCCTGACCAGATCCGAATTCTTCGCCTTTTAGATATTGTGTGTTGTTCGTTTTGTCTTCTTTATTTCAATTTTGCGCATCGTCAAACTCAAATACACCACACCATCAAACTTTTTTGATAATTTATCCATTATGCACAATCTATTCTGTTGGAGTGACGCATTTTGTGTAGTGTCAGATGTATGTTGTTCATCAATGCTGAGAATCTACATGGGCTTTACTTCACAAATAACGGCAATCAAATGCCAATTAGCGTTTGAGATATTTTATTCTAAAAGCTACTGCATCTTTGCGATTCTCACATTCACTTTGTAATTCGAATACCCTGAGCTCCGGATACATCTACATTGAGAGATGAATACCTGTCACTTTTATACAGATCTACATATTTAAGCCGTAAATTTGGAGTATTTGGTCATCCTGTAGTAGCTTGTATTTATTAGGTGCGAATTTCTTACGGAAAATACGAAGTACGATCGATCATCTATCCAGGGTTGCCTGGACAGAATCTCGGTTGTAAATTATTAGTTTAATGTCGTCTGTGTTGTTAAGAATGGCTGATCTATCGCATGGGAGTACTTCGACATTTGCCTCTTTCAGATTGCGTGATATTTTGTTGTAGATCCTGACGCGACCATATGTATTTCAGTAAGAAACCTACATAATGATTACAAATGATGTAGGCATACAATTGTTTCGGTGGAATATCCAATAATACGCTATGACACACTAAGCCAAATTCACCCTTGCAGTTTAACATGACTTCTGTCGTGTTATACATGCCGCCACTTAAGTAACTTTCTTAGATTATACTTTAGTAGAACAAACTTTCAATTTCGTGTAAGGCATTGTGCCACAGCACCCTCCAGCCTGCAAACAACTGTGGACTCAATAAGGTCATGTAGAAATAAGTTATAGATTGTATGTCTGCGTCCAAGACTATGCGTTTTTTCGTTTTAGAATGCATTCACATTATCTGTAACATGTTTTTTACAAAATAAAATATGATGTTTTTCTGTAATGAATGCCAACTGATTTTGATGGAATAAATGCGAGTTCATTGTGGACAAATATAAGATTCGTTATGCAAAATTCTGGTGCAACAGTGCGTCCCATTGCATGCTCTCGTGGAATTAATCGTTATATCTGCTTCATACTGCACAAACTTTTCAGATTTATATTGACTAATCTATATTGGTTAGCATTTCTTTCAAGTGGAACCTGTACGTCATCTCAGGTTACATGCGCAAACTATGAAGCGGACGTTAGAGGTAAATTCTGGACAGAAATGAAACGTTGTAATAAAGGTACGGAAATGGTTTAATGGATGAATTAAACGAACTTTGCCTGCTCGGGCGGCGATAACAATTATTTAAATCCGGGTTGCAATTAGTTATAGATGGCGTAGTTGCATCCAGGATTGTCGTTCTTTTTGGAACACTTATGTCGACTCGGACAATGCACTTATCCGTTGTAGATTTGCACTAAAATTTTCCGGGAAAATAATTAAGAATAAACCCAAATTGATGTAGGCAAACTCGAAAAACCGTCCTTCCGACAAAACTATGAAAATATTCTAAAGTCTAATCTAACTGGTCTGGATGGCGAAAATCCGAATATACTTTGGTCCAAGATAAGTTCCACTATGCACAATGCAGGTACTACTGTATGTGGCATTGCAGGCCCCCGTAGAAATAATCACTGGCTCTCTGTAAAATCTATGGAGATACTCGAAATAAGGCGCCAAATTCCACCTGGCTCGACTCATAATAATACCCGTTGCAATATAAGACGCCAACTTAAACGCAGTCTAAAAGTCGATCTCGAAAACTTTTGGACCAGAAAGACTGCAGAAATGGAAGTAGCTTTCGCGTCAGGTAATAGTCGCTGTTTGTTCCAACTTATTCGCGCAACAGGTCCGAGAAAATTAAAAGTTATTGAAACTATAAATGATAGTAACAACGATTTAATAACCGATAAAATAAGTCGTCTTGACAGGTGGGCTGAACACTTTAGAGATCAATTTTCTTGGCCAACCGCGTCAGTTCTGATTTCTGAAAGCATGTCTGCATCAACCTTGTGGAATGTTAGTCCCGAAGAACCATCCGAGTCAGAAGTACGCAATGCAATCCTATCTATTAAACGCCGCAAAGCCGCAGGCCCCGATGATTTGCTTCCAGGGTTATTTAAGGATGGTGGCACTATAATTTCAGGAGCGTTAACCAAACTTTTTCATACTATATGGAATGAGGAAACCGTACCACCTGATTGGAATGATACGACCATCATTCCCATCTTTAAAAAAGGCAATCGTAATTCGTGCGATAACCATCGTGGTATAAGCTTGACTCCGGTCGTATCTAGGTTATTTTCTTCGATTATCCTAAGTCGTCTTAGCACTTCACGTGAATCACATAAAAGAGACGAACAAGCCGGATTTCGCGCAGGACGAGGTTGAATAGATAATGTTTTTACGTTAAGGCAAGTTCTTGAACAGAGACATTTGTATCACCATCCCACAATAGCCGTCTTTCTAAACATTAAGGATGCATTTGATTTGGTAGATAGCAATGTTTTATTCCATATTTTGCCGAAAAGCGATGTGCCCACAAAATTTGTTAATATTTTAATAATCTACAAAAATATTTCTGGTCGCGTTAAGATCTACAACGAATTAACGCATAACTTTACAACCGTCAAGTTCCATTTCCCTTTTGTTAATTTGATCGATGTATCGTGAAACCTTCCACACATACAGAATGCAAGTGTTGACGTTCTCCCGGGAGATAAACTAGTCGATCTTGACTATGCGGACGATATCGTACTATTATTATTTGACAATCGGGATGCTGCCCAGGCCTCCTTGAATAGATTAACAGACGTTTTTCCGTCTTTCGGTATGAAATTCGCACCCTCTAAATGTAAGATACTGTTACAGGATCACCCACCACTCACTCCAACGTTGCAGATCTGACATAGTGCATGTTTACATATCTTGGGAGCTCTATCAATAACTTAGGCAATATGTCCGACGAGGTGAGAATACGGATCGCGAAAGCTAGAGTAGCTTCCTCGAACCTTCGTCATTTATGGAGAAACGCGAATATTTCACTTTGCCTTAAAGGTCGTGTTTACAATGCATCTGTACGCGCAGTCTTACTATACGCTAGTGAAACTTGGCCTCTTAGAGTTGATGATTTGAGACGCTTACAGGCATTCGATTATCGTTGTTTGAGAAGTATAGCACATGTTGGTTACCAACAACGAAAAACTAACGTTGACATCCGTAGACGTATTTTTGGATCTGCCAATAAGTGCTCCTCGTTAGAAAAACAAATAAGGCTCCATCAACTTCGTTGGCTCGGTCACGTTTTGCGTATGCCCTCATTTCGATTGCCCAGTCGAGCTCTGTTCTCTCATCCAGCACCAGATTGGCGTAAGAAACAAGGTGGGCAGATTTTGACATGGCAGAAACAGTTGAAGTCACTTACATCCAAATTGGGTAGTATAGGACCCACTCGTCTGCCAGGATGGGGTCCTCGTGCGCATCATAGTTCTTGGTTAGAAACCCTTAGCGATATGGCATCGAATCGAGCTCAGTGGCGATCTTGTTGCAGATGTCTAGTAGAATCATCTTCGTAACTTTCTTTTCTTAGTAGCTGCGAGGTTTGGTTTGTTTATGACGTGATACAGTGAAATCCGCAAGGAAGCTGTATTGTTGATGTTGCCTTGCCCGAATGCTAACTTGGCCATAATGGTGTTGTGGAGAGGTTTAGTTTGCCTCATTTCTGTGAGTTATCCTGATAAATTTACTCATAGTAACTAGGTATTCCTTCTCTCTTTCCCTCTCTCTCTCGTAAATCTCACTAATAATTTGTCTAAAATATTATTTCTGTTGTTATTATATTTTTTTCACTCCTTATGGTTATATGGCAGTGAAACATTAGTCACTTTTGACTTTTGTAATGGCTTAGTATGGTGAGGATGAACCAAATTCCATGTGATATTGTAGGATTCTTTTTGGGTGAACACCACGTTTAAGTCCAACATTTCAGCTTACATTTACACAGGCAGAGCTCTGTATAACAGTAAAAAAATAATTCATATAACAAAATGTTTTTCAATCTCCTACATTTTTAAATGTATAATAGTACATATAAAGCATCTAATTTCATATATAAATTTATCTTTTAAATCCAAATATTTGAGCAGAACTTAAAAGTAATTTATTATTTTTAAAATATTTTTTAGGGATACTCCGTGAAATCACTCGATTTTCTGCATTTACTTATCTGCAAAGTTTGAATAAGCTTAACCTTCTATTATGTTTTTCATTGAATACTTAGATAATCGTGGATATAATCAAACGATCATTGATTAGACATGCGATTACAAAAATTATTTAAATCAAGATTACGAGCTTGCAATAAACACTCAATCCCGTCACATATAGGTTTGTAAGCGTGAAATAAGCATCGTACAATGTAATAAAGTTAATTCATTCAGTAGACCACTTTCGTCCCTATTAGGTACTTTTCGATTACTGTCCAGAGTTTGCCGAAACAAAAGCTCGTACCTGGGTACGTTTTTTTCACAATTTTTAGTTACATTCTAACTCATGTTTTTTTGGTTAGCCCTTCATTCAAGCGAAGCATATATTGCATCAAGTTAGTCAAAATGTTCCGAAAAGTTTCCTTCAATCTCCTATTATAGAGCACACACCACGTTACCTGGAGAAGTGATTTTGTACTGAACATCTATATAATTAAAAAAATATTTATTGTTTATATCATGCTAACAAACGTCATTTAAATGATTTTTATCACCACCCGTAAACTACCAATGTTTGTTTAATTATACAAATTTTCAATTAAAAAGTCCCTTTCCCAGGTAGATTGGCGTATGCTGTATAAAGACAGATAAAAAGTGGCTATTTGGAATTTAAGCTCTCAAGTGATCCCACATAAGCTCAACCTGGAAGAAAGGCCAACTCAAAATATCTAGCGTTAGTATGTAGCTGAAAATTTCATGTGGCATACGGTAGGGTGTCTAAGTGATTAGAGTCACAGATGACAAAGATAATACAGAAAAATGAGACATTTATACCAAGTTTTTTTCCATTTTTGGTACCGAAATTTAATTCTAAAGAAGAAAATATGAGTTACACCTAAAGGGATATTATCAATGAGGTAGAAATATATATTTATCTTTCATAGAAAGAATATGAGTATCCATTGAGCTATTCAAGTAATAAAATTTATAATGCTTGATTCGATTGTGACTATATCTTTTTACTTGAAATTTATAATTTAGGCTACCCTAGTTGTTATATCTCGCATTTCTCTAATCTAAAGTATTGACACTATTCTCATTTAACTTGAAATGAATCCGCAGGTATTCAATTTTCAGAAATGATTACTTTATTCCTTTGTAAAGCAGCGAATTATCCTGGGCGTAATCTATGAATTACCGCAGAAGATGCCTAGGAAAAATTGTTTGGGTGAAAGAAGGTTTTATCTTTAATAACCAATGTAGATCAATAATCTCAGTTAAATTGTCTCGACATTTGACAATGATTTATGTTGTCAATTAATTTAACTCATAAAACTCTATTCACTTTTCAAATATCGAAAAAAGATTTTATTGTAATTATGCATGCGATTCGATCAAATAGAGATGTTTCTTTGCGCTTGGCCCAACAAACAATCTGTCGAGAAATCAAACGTTGTCTTGCTTAATGGAACCGTTTATTAATTATTTTAAATTATGAAATTTTATTAAATAGCATACAAACTTTTCCTTTACTTAGATTTGAAACGGATTTCAAAATAATTCAATACTCAGAACGACACTATTTACCATAATAATTCTTTAGAAACAAATTAATTAGAATGCAGTTATATGATAATTTTATATTAACTTAATCCCAAAGAAAAGTTTTAACCTCCGGCGCAATTAATGACTGTTCAGGTGTATAACTTAAATACATTTGGCGAGCACTGCAAGCGTTTTATGATCAACCATGCAAAAAATTTTATCCGACATTTTCACTCAAGTATATCGTATGTGGGACTACTAGGAGTGAAATTCGCATAGTTAATATTGTTTAATCTATATAGTTGTTCTGATTTCATTCTCCTTTGTCAATTTACCGTCGAGTTTTGATAATGAACACGAAAGGTAGAAAAGCATCAGTATGTGTGATTGCTGAGTGGATTAATGAAATAGGACTTCTTTTTATCGTAGTAGGGAAACTTGAATTAATAGCTCGATATGACTGTTATTTGGTATTTGAAAATCTGATCCGAATGTTACGCATTAATTTTTTGTTTCTGATATCAGGAATGTAATATGGTAAAAGAATTTCACCCAGTTTATTTCGTTCTTTGCAATCTTATGCTCCACTTTCTACCAAATAATTTTATTTGAAGCTGACATGTAACGGTGCGTAATATTATTTTATTCACGTAGATCGTCACATATATATTATATTTTCTTGCATGCTAACTGGACAAATTATTTCAGAATAAATACAGTTCTGCCTTCACAGGAATTATACGTTAGACTTATTTTTAAAATATGAATTAAATTTCAAAAAAAATATTTAAATGTACGCTTAAATATGTCAAAATTAAAATAATTTAATGCATGCAATGCATGGAACATTGCGGAACCACAGTAGAGTATGAGTTGAATTATCCATTAATTAACCTGTGTTTATAGAAAATGTGCCAAATAATATAGATGCAGGCTAATACTCGAGCAACTATAATTTATATGGATAAATACGAAGCTGAATATTTTAAAATTTGATAAACAAATTTTTATTCAAACACTGCGTTAATTCTTCTTTATGATCTCATGGCGATCCGGGGCGCCGTTTTCAAGAAGAAAGCCGGCGAGGTTGACAGACATTAAAAATCCATATAATTTAGGTGTTGCAAAAAAAGAACGCACAAAATTATTTAATCATTTTAAATAAGTTTTAAAAATCAAAAGGAAAACAACTACAAACGAAGGTCTATTAAACCTATTTCTGACTATTTGTATTCGGAATAGAAGACTGATTTCGTTTTTAAAAAACATTATCTGCAGACGTCTGCCGTACGAAATAAGCTTCCAATAAAAGACAGCATTATATTCAAACGTTTAACACCGTATAGCTGATTAAGCCGAAATGCAAATTAGACTAGTTGATTGCTACATTTTTATATCCAAGGGTTTTTTAGGCCAAAAGTAACTGGAAAAGATCAGAACTTCTCGGCTGGTGCAGTCCACGTTGGTAGAATTAATCTCACACTAAAACAGGATGATTCACAATTTTTATCAGAGCAGGACATTAGAAAACGCAAATTGCAAAAGTTGCCAGTTGCTACATTCTTGCTCCGCAATTTAATAGGCAAAAGTAATTTGTACATTAATTGAATACAATATCGTTAATTAATTTTTGGTAGTTTATGCCTTCACATTGTTGTTTTTTGTTCTTGTTGATTGGTGAATAGTGCATCCATGTAATCAAATTTAATACCCACTGCTTTTTCAAATTTTCTACATGAAGTAACAGATATTTTAGTCACCCTGAGATCTGAAGAATATAAATATTTCTTTCAGTCGTTTAGTATTAAACGGTTTTTTGGATAAAATCTGCGTACGTATTCTTTAAGCTTACATAGGTTTACTGTCCTGACAATTAATCCAATAATACATGCGCATCTGCAATTGCTGTAAATAATGTCGACATATTGCATGTATTTTTATCAGTTATTGCTTTTACGATTTTACTACAAAAACGAGAACAGTAATAAATTGGCAATAATTTCTGGCCAAATTTTTATATCCGATTCGTTCAAATAGAAAATTAAGATATAGGTGTTAAGCCTGAATTTCTGGGTTTGAATGTACACGATTGGACGTTTCTAAAACTCAAACTCGCTTCGACATTTCCATTCCGTTAGGTAACTTTTGTAAAATATAAATTAATATTTATTTTTTGGTCCTTAGAGAGAAAATGGCAAAATGTTCCATTTATCTTAGGACATTATTTTATCTTCTTCATCTTTTGTTTTTAAAAATTTGCACATAATTTCGGATATATTAATTTATCGGTGCATATTTTTTAATTGTCCAGGTTAACGCTGCTATATTTTAGTGCATATGCATTTTATGGTAAATAAATTTGCTTTTGTGAAATTAAATCACTTACCGTTGCATTTTAACTAGAAACGCCGTTGCATATTAGCTCATGCTGGTTGATTGTTTAGTATGAATTATGTATTAATTGCATAAAATATGCAAAGATCTTTGCCCAGTTTGTCTAGTGTTGTCAGCTGTAAGTTCTCCGTTGCCTACACCGGCAAAATATCGCAACAAAAATATTTACCACTGAGTAAACTCTTGGGACTATGTAGGTGTTGTAAAGAAAATAAAATATGTACACAAATTATACAAATATTTTGCTAATTTTGTATCCTGGTCTACATTGAGGTCGACTGATAAATTAAATGATGATATTGTCAAAATAATAATTATTAACATAAAACAATTGCAGTCATAATAAAGGTTATTTTAACTTCGATTTATTAAACAATTTCCATTGCATGTGATGAGGTGATATGTTGCTCATATATTAGATATCCCGTAGAAACAATATTATTTGAATTTCACAACATCATTTTGATCGAATAAATCCATAAATTGTGATCTTAAATTCGTTACAGTAGATTGACTATTCGTAAAATGAAGTTCTTAATTAAAGATAAATGTAAAATTTTCATCCTTTCCTGGATAAACTTTATTTCATTAAAGGAGCTTAAAAAGTTGTGATGCTTCTGAGGAATTGAAAAAAGAAATTACACAAAATATAGCAATCACTCACTATACCGTTCCAAGAACTGATTAAATATTTTTAATAAAAATTTATTGGGAATATCTGGAGTAAAATGTGTTCATAAGTAGTTGTAATTCTCAATTTTGGTGAAATTTAGCTTATCTTGAAATCTATTGTGTTGGGACAATGTACCGACTCGGCAGCCATAGTTCAGGAAACATGTTCCGACTCGGCAACTATAGTGTTGGTACCCTTTATTGGCTCTGTATATATTATATATAGAGGTTCTTTAAGTCGCATTGTTGAAGACTTTATATGTAGTTAGTTCCACGATTGTAGGTTTACAAATTCGTGTAGGAGATTGAACATTTCAACTGTCCCACCTTCTTCACCCTAATATATGGTGGGTTCAGGACGTAATACCAGTCAATACTGATGAGTCGCCAGTGAGCAAAAATCGAATGTACCCGCGAGATTATATCTTTCGTTCACGCGGATTTCAGCTTATCCTTTGGTCCATTTTTGAACTATTTTCAATGCCTAATAAGCAATTATAAAATTTATCTTGTCTTTCATAGAAAAAACATTTTGACGTGATCTGAATTTTTACTACATGCAAAGATGAGCGATCAAAATCGTACATGTTTGTATGATTTTGACTATAACAAAGCTCGAGCAACTTTTTAAATCATTTCTTTTTAAATTTGCATATTTCAAACGTCTTATATCAGCTAGTAGCGTAATTCACTTTAGTGATATACTAATTCTGAGGAGTATCCTTAATGTTATTTGTAAGAAAACAAGATAATTGAGTTCAGTGGTCAATGCCTTCTGAAATATTAAAAGTTGCTTCCTCATCGTATTGCCGAAGAGTTCTTATGGTCTGACTTCTATACTTTAGGCCCGACATCGTGCACCATTGTTTCAGTTAACCCGATTTGGTTAGAATGACTATTCGATGAAGTTATCAAGACTTAAATGGTGCGGCTTGAATAATGTGATTTAGAGGTAATTATTAAAAAACACTGTTGGTTTATATATCCTCATCATAGAACTACTGCTGACAACTATTCACAAATATGGTATAGGCTCATATAAAAGCACACAAAATATAAATTTGGAGTGCAGGTCAAATGTTCAACATAACCACAAATAGCTGAATAATTTCTGATCAACTAACTCACACCATTCTAGCCACCTCGTTTCCTTAAAAAATTCAGGATGTAATTCAAATCGAAGGACACAAACGTGATCATATAGCACAATAGTAATATAGAAGAGAATAATTAAACAGTTTTGAACTATTAAAGCAATACAAGCAACATAAATGAGAGAGAGATAGTAGAGAGAGAGTATATATATATATATATACCTATATATTTGTTCTGTAGTTCGACAGAAAATAAAAATGCAAAGTTTCTAAAGTTAATGGCAAACCTAACAAGCTGAATGATTAAACATGAAAACTCAAAAATCTACAAGACAATGATTTACACGGCAGGCAACCACATATTGGTATTTCGTAATTCAACAATAAGATTCCAGACAGTCAACTTTGTATAATTGCACTAATTTTCTGATAACAAGCGAAATGTGAGCCTTCGTTTCAATTTCGAGTCGTAACTTATAATTTTATTTATAATATGTCAAATCCAATCAATTAATTCCTATTATCTATATATAATTTTAGGAAATTACTAAACTTTAATTTTGCATGGAATCATATGAGGTTGATGTAATTTATGAATTCCCATCCATACGTGTTATAATATAAGCTTCCACTACTGTAAAATGCATAAATATATCATCTTAACTTTTACGATTAACACTGATAAAATATCAATTAGTATCCGACAATTCGCATTTTTCATAGTATTGCTATTACTATTTCTCCAAAATTTAAAACTGAGATAATTATTTAGAATTACAATATGAATATGAGATTCATTTCTCTCTTATTACAGCCAGTCCTATTTAATGGAAGTATTAGAATTAAGGTCCTAGATATGGAGTCAATAAATATGTTCAATCAAACAAAATAGCATGAACCTAATATATGCAATAGACATAGAGACTAGTGAGTTATATAAATATTCACAATCGAGCAGTTAAAAATAATTTTTATTTTTACAAAATGCAATAAACCGTGTCAAATTCAATCCTTTATATTATTGACATATTTTTTAAATTTAAAAAAAATATCAATACACTTAAATTCCCACGAAAAATGATAATAAATTTATCCAGCATAATATTGTAAAAATTTCCAAATAAACCAAAATAATGTAGATATAATATAAAATTTTACAATAAACCAAATTATTGACAATACGAATTTTAATGTTTGTTTGTTCAACCATGCCAATATTTAATCGAATTTGAACACGAAAGTTAATTGAAATCATATATTATCACAAATCTAATATAGCACTCTAAAAGACAAATACGGAGGAGATATTCCTCTTAATTTACTTGATAATTAACTGTAAATCATTTTTAGTCCTCAAATTAAAAAAAGCATTTATTTCTTTAAATGCAGTTTAAATGATGTTCATTTTAAAGAAGCGCATTAGCTCCGAAATATTAATTGATTAACTGCAGAGAAAGCATAAGAATTAATTATGTTTAAATAAAAATGACAGCTTCATGTAAAAATAGCGCAAAATATATATCATGGCTGAACTTTCAAATATAAAAAGCATAAATAAACACAGTTTCGCATTGGACTTAGATTGTCCTGTGGTAAAGCCAATCTACAAGCACAGTGTTTCTGTTTGCACCAATCTGGCCAAAATCTATTTAATGAAATAGCTTACAAACAAGAAGCATACTCCCACACCTAGCCTTCATTAACATTGCAAAAGCGATTTTTCGAGGTGTACTTTTCAATAGACAAAAATGTAATGGTGGTAGATATACACTGAAACACCAATCTTATTTTTGCATACACTATATTGGCATTTGCTCCTACTGACTAAAATTTAATTTATACTGAATTTTCCTAAATAAGATTGCCAACAGTTAAAATTTCATTTAAATACTGTTTGTTACGGAGACCTAATATATATGCAAGTATGTATTAGGCGTTGCGAACCTAGTAACAAATTAGTTCAGTTGTGACCAGAAGGATAAACCAAAGGCAGCATGAACGGAAAGTATAATCTCATGCACATTCGTTTCGTGCTTACTAGCGACTCATCAGTAGGAGCCGGTATTACGCCTTTAACCACTATATATTTGGGTGAAGAATGTGGGATAATAGGACGGTACAATCTCCTAGACGAATGTGTAAACCTATAGTAGTGAAACTAACATCATATTAAATCTCGAAAATGCGACTTCCACGCTAACTCACTCTATATAATACATATATATATATATATATATATATATATATATATATATATATATATATATATATATATAGTCTGTAAAGGATACTAACACTATCGCTATTGCGTCAGTAACCGATACCAAAATTATGGTACCAAAAGTGTACATGGTACTAGCACTATGGTTGCGAGTCCATACATGGTACCAACCTGATGGATATCAATGTATGCTATAGTTCACCGAAATTAAGAATTACAATTATTTCAGAACACCTATTACTCCATTAAATCCATACATTCTGGCTTTGATCGATATCATTTATCACATTTCGCGATAAGCATGACATCATTGAATTTCATATATAACACTTACTTATTGTTAGTTGCGCAGAACTTATATATATGCAAGTATGTATTAGGTGTTGCGAACCTAGTAACAAATTAGTTCATTTGTGACCAGAAGGATAAGCCAAAGACAGCATGAACGAAAGTATAGTCTCATGCACATTCGTTTCGTTCTTACTGGTGACTCATCAGTAGGAGTCGGTATTACGCCCTTTAACCACTACATAGATGGGTGAGGAATGTGGGAAAATAGGACGTTAAATTACATGTATTTAATGTGGCTAGTTATTAAAGCATGATCGCAACCTTGATTTAAATATTTTTATCACTGGCCGCGTGATCTATGTCTGTTTAATTATATGAAAGTTCAATTGAATACCACTTAGACAAGTGGCCTGGTGTCTGATGTATCAAGACATATTGTGTATACTTTGTTAGAAATTTTTGTCAAAAAAGATGTCATGTATGCCAAGCATTATGGAAAGCATTGCCAATAAACTTTAGTTAGTATGTATCTGAATAGTCCGTGTAACGTAATGCAGGGTGACTCAACACTTAGAGCAACAGATTCTAAAGCAGTTGTGTCTTGTTTCGAGCCATGTTCGCGCTAAGTTCTGGAAAATACGTGAACAATTCCCAATAATGATGAAACTGGCCTACTTTTTTATTTGCCTTTTCTACATTATACATTGCCCACTATATACTGACAAATCTATGTATATAATAGGACTGGTTTATTCATCTTAATAACAACCTTGATTTAATAATAGGTTAGCAAATTATTTGGAAATCTATTTCTTTGTCTATATTGCATTGACCCAATTTGTCTTAATGAAATATCATTTCTGAGCGTCTTTTGTAAGGCATGCAATCTAGATGTCTGTCTTACAAATGGCGTTATAGGTTTCTATTCAACATACATAATCTTTCCAAATTTGAACAATTAATATAACTTGAGCATAAAAAACATGACACGTTTTTCATTTGCATCACAATTAAGATCAATTTCAAATTGCGGAGCCGAAATCTGGTAATAGGACTGTTTATTTGCTTACTTGACTGTTTGGAGACTACGTAGGATGACATGCGTAATAGTTTTAGCTTATGCGATTACCAAGCAAACATAAACTATAATATATTGTTTAAACTGTAATGTATGATTCCAAATTTGATAAGAAACTGGTGCATATTCACCAAAACTACACAGACGACAAGGAAATGAAGCGCAGAACAGTTAGATTGCCTTCAGCTTTGGTGATCAAATTCACTGCAGCTAACTTAGATTTTATTACTTTTAGCACAAAATTACATCTACCTAATCTGATGGACAAAATACAGTTGCAATCTGCGTCTAAATATATATACAATTGTAATGGTATCTGTGGAAAATCATGTTTAGGCAGATAGAAGGGCAGATTTAATTTGTAATTTTCGGAACACATCCTGATTTTGTGTATGGAAATTAAATTTGTATATTACATGCATCTGTAACGACACAAATCAATCGCCGACATATTGCGTAAATTAAATTCAAATTTATTTACGTTGCACCAATGAGAAAAAAGCAAATTGCCGTTTAACCACGTTTAACCACGTTTAACCAATAGTATGCAAGTACACATATTGCATGCTATTTAAGCACGGTAATTTACCATGCAAGTCAGTTGTGGCATTTGCCTTCTACCTGCTTCACGCGTGTGCGTTCTGTCGGCTGTCAATACGTGTGCGCTTTGTCGGCTGTCAATACCTACGCTGGTGATTTGATCGTTTCACCAACAACTAACTACATCCGTGACTCATCTTGTTGCGGGATACCGGAGAGACGAGCCAATTGAGTGCAGGACCTGCAGGACACCATCCACAACGCGATCACAGCTCAACCACGGGAGCGAAAACTCAACCAGAGTCCACCCAAGGCTCTAGGACATCTTCAACTCTGAAGACTTAAAGCGAACGCATTACCAGGCCCTCTTAAGGGCCCCCATATCAGTAACTAATCTCTATTCAGAGCACCTTAACCGAGTTTGTAACGTCGTACGGCATTTACTTGAAGCCGGGGCGTTTACAAAATTGGCGACCGCGCCAGGATATTGATTATTGTTCTGATTTTTTTGGTATAAATAAAATTGACTTCCTTTTTCATCTATTTGGGATAAAAATCGATTAAGATTTGCGTTTTATCTACCGTGATCGTGGCCATCTGTGAATTTTTTTGGGTATATATATATTCGCGGATAATAGATTGACATTTGTGTTTTCTTTACCCTGACCGTGGATTTCTGGAAATTGTTGGGTATATATTCGTGGATTTGTTGTCGGCATCAAAGGCCAACGGGTCCTTTGTTCATCTTTTCTACGTACAAAACGGCACCGTACATAGTCAACAACTCAACTTCGGATTGTTGGAAACAGTGACTTCTTTGTTCTGCTCTTATTCAACCGTGGAAGCTGTTTGTGGAAGTTTTTTATGCTTGCCAAGTTTGTCTTTGTCGTTCCGAAGAATTTCCGAATGAGTGTCAATTTCACAGCTGATGGAGAGGACAACAGACCGCAGGCACAAGGGTGCATCAGTATCGGGAAACGTCTGGCGCAGGAAGTAGAAGACCGTACTTTCTGCACATCAACGGCATCAACGGCGCTACAGGGAAGAAGCCAACTACAATCCGACATCCCTGTCGACTCTTTTCGTCCACGCCGAATTTTTCACATAGAGAACCAAACAGACAATGCCGGTCGCAATCACCAGCCTACTTGTTTGCATGACCCGGCCAAACAGCCAAACGAACTTCTGCACCTTCTTGATTTCAAAACTGGCGAAGAGTACATCGTAGACACAGGTGCGGCAGTCTCAGTTCTCAAAGGTGATTCAATGGCCGAGATGTCGCTAGGCGTTCTTCTCGCAACAGCTACAGGCGAGCCCATACCAACTTATGGCTGCCAATACCGCACACTCAACATAGGTCTACGACGTGAATTTTCCCACAACTTCATCATTGCCAAGGTCTCACATAATATAATAGGCCTTGATTTCCTTCTAAAATTTCGGCTCATTGTTGATCTTGCCAATCAAAAGATCATCGACCCCTCCACCGGACTTGAACAAAGCTTTTGGACACTTGCCTCCGAGCGTTTGGAGTTACAGGTCATTCAGCCAACCCCAGTGCATCATTCAGCAGAGATATCAGCAGCTCTTCGAAAATACAAATCGCTTTTCGATCTTAACAAATCCGATCTACGAGTCTCCAACACGATGCATCATATCGTCACAGAAGGACAACCTATTGCACTCAAGAAGCGACCACTGGCTCCTGCTAAGCTGAAAGCTGCCCAAGAAGAATTCTCAAGGCTTTTGGAAGAGGGAATCATCAGACCATCGAAAAGTTCATGGGCGTCACCACTGCACTTAGTCTCAAAATCAAACGGATCGTACAGAGCCTGTGGAGACTACCGTAAGCTAAATTCAGTGACAAAATCTGATGCATATCCTATTCCAAATATCAACACATTACTTGAAAAACTCAACGGCAGCAATTTCTTCTCAGTGATTGACCTCAGACAAGCGTACCATCACATACCGGTAGCACCAGAGGATATCGAGAAAACTGCAGTCATCACTCCATTTGGCCTTTTTGAATATCTTTACATGCCTTTTGGACTTAAGTGTGCTACTCAGACATTTCAAAGATTCATAGACAACATACTTCGCGACGACTCTGCTTATTGTATGTCATATCTAGATGACATTATGGTATTCAGTCCAGATCTAGAATCTCATGCGAAACATCTACGAAATGTCCTCTCACGCTTATCCAACCACGGACTCAAGATCAACTGTGACAAGACGCAGATTGCAACTTCATCCGTCGACTTCTTAGGGCATCGTATCACGGCCCAAGGTATTCAACCGTTGCCGTCAAAGACGAATTCAATCAAGAATATCAAGTCACCAAGGACTTTGAGCGATTTGCAGAAAATCCTGGGAGTACTAAACTATTATCGCAAGTTCCTTCCAGGCCTTTCAAAACAACTTTATCCTTTGTGCAGGCACCTGCGGAACCGAAAAGGACTTAGCAAGAATTCCATCATTGCTTGGTCATCCGAAGACGAGGAATTACTTCGACTTGCCATCAACTCGTTAGCAAATGCCACAATGCTAACGCATCCAGATTTCGAAAAGCCATTTCTACTCACGACAGATGCTTCTGAATTCGCTATTGGAGCCACTTTGGAACAAGAGATCGACGGAGTTCGGAAGCCTATCAGTTTCTACTCGCGTACTCTCCAACCAGTAGAAACGAGGTACGACACTTTCGGCCGAGAACTTCTCGCCATCCACGACGCAGTGCGCCATTTTATCAGCATCATTGGCAGTAGCAGATTTGTTGTTTTCACAGATCATGCACCACTAGTTAGCGCACTTCGAAACGCAACTTCATCTATCGCCAAGTACCCTGCCAGAGTGGAAAGACAGCTTTCTCGTCTAAGCGAATGGCAATTTGACGTCTTTCACGTCAAGGGCAAACAGAACTTCATTGCAGATGCCCTGTCTAGGCCAGACGTCTCTCTACAACCACCTTCACCGTCACCATTCACTGTCAACTCCGTGGCACTCAGTGAACCTGCACTAACGCCAACTCTCCTGCGAACTGAACAACGCGGTGACATTCACATTCAAAGATCAATAGCCCGTCACCCAACCAAGTTCATATGCCGTCTGTGGGAAGGCTTACCAATTGTTTACTTCACGGGTACGCAGCCCAACAAGCCAGTTCTGCCGACCAGCCTTCAGAGAAAGGTTTTCGATTCAATTCACTCAATTTCTCACCCAGGAAGCCAAGCGACTGTCCGACTTCTTACAGATCGTTTCTGGGGTCACAGACTTAGGCAGAATGTTAAACGATGGGTCTCAGAGTGTGCAATTTGTCAGAAAAACAAGATCACACGACACACTCGTTCTAAGTTGCAACATTTTCGGTCTACTTCTCGCCTAGCCATCGTCCACATCGACATAGTTCATCTGACAAAGGTTCAAGGTTTCAGCTACCTTCTAACTATGATCGATAGATTTACACGGTGGCCTGCGGCATTACCTCTTGGCACCATTTCTGCAGACGAAGTAACTAACGGTTTTATCTCTGCATGGATATCCAATTACGGTGTTCCCAATGAGGTCATCACGGACAGAGGCACTTGCTTCTCATCTGATCGTTTCAAAACCACCTTGCGGTACATGGGATGCATCTTACGCCAGACGACTGCCTACCATCCCCAAGCTAATGGCATGGTAGAGAGAATGCATAGGGAACTCAAAGCAGCTTTAGCATCCTCGTCCATTAATGGCAACTGGGTCGATGCACTACCTTTAGTTCTGCTGGCCATGCGTTCCCGTACTCGAGAATCCATTAAAACGTCTGCGTCACAACTCTTGTATGGCATGGATCTACGCCTGCCTAGTCAGCTCCCACGTCTACTACCGGCACAAGATGACCCACAAAACGAAGCTACCCGCCTTCGACTTCATTTCGGTAACATGTCCGAACAGCAGCCGAGACACACGCCTCGTCCAGTCTTCGTTCACCCACAGCTCCACAGCTGCAAGAGAGTACTCGTTCGCAACAATAATGCTGTTGCACCACTACAACCCAAGTATCGCGGTCCTTACCCGATTTTACTAAAACAGCCAAAATACTTCATCATTATGCAAGGCGCTACACCGACATCAGTAAGCATAGACAGGTTAAAACCGTTTATCGAACCACCTGATCCTGAGAGCGTTCAACCTTCTACACACGTCTCAGGCTCCGTCTGCCCACAATCTCAACCTGCTTTGTATAACGCGTAATTAATTTTTTTTAAACATTAACATTTAACTATAAAATTTTTTTAACCTTACGTTAATTTTTGTATTTGTCTCACGTGGCATAACCAGCTGTTCTTAGCTAACAATTGTGTAGCATTTTTGAACAGTTCTTTGGTATTATGCCATCTCTGAGGCAATGTTCGTGTACATATTTTTATGCAATTACCTTTGATTTTAATGTATATATATTTTACATTATAATGTATTTCTCACACATGACATTACACTGCCTATTTTGGTATGACCAGCTACTTAGAGCTAACGCTTTCGTGTAGCAACACTAAGTAGTGATCAGCTTCATATCATGGTACAGGCCACTTTCAATGCATATCTCAACTTTATCTATTTCACAAAGACCACTCTACAAATGTCATGACCACAACGTCGAGCACTCTAGCTCCTTTGGTCGTATACAAACACATTGACAACGATCCAACCTGCTTAGGTTTTAACTTAAACCTGGCAAATTCAGAGGCGATTTACCTCGAAATCTTCACGCTGCGGCTCCAAAAACTTACACTGCTCTATTTTGCCTCACGTGCTATGACCGTCCACTAGAGCTAACAATTTGTGTAGCAATTCCTAGTGGTTACCTGGCATCATATCATTGTTGAAGCAACCAACAAGCATATTTAAGCCCAGCACTTATGGTTCATCATATTTTTGCTTAACTTGGTTCGAACTCTGTCATGCATTTCTTATCTAGCCTCGCAGAGAGAGATATTTTTTTTCATTTTTTTCAGAGAGGAAAGTGTTGTAACGACACAAATCAATCGCCGACATATTGCGTAAATTAAATTCAAATTTATTTACGTTGCACCAATGAGAAAAAAGCAAATTGCCGTTTAACCACGTTTAACCACGTTTAACCAATAGTATGCAAGTACACATATTGCATGCTATTTAAGCACGGTAATTTACCATGCAAGTCAGTTGTGGCATTTGCCTTCTACCTGCTTCACGCGTGTGCGTTCTGTCGGCTGTCAATACGTGTGCGCTCTGTCGGCTGTCAATACCTACGCTGGTGATTTGATAGTTTCACCAACAACTAACTACATCCGTGACTCATCTTGTTGCGGGATACCGGAGAGACGAGCCAATTGAGTGCAGGACCTGCAGGACACCATCCACAACGCGATCACAGCTCAACCACGGGAGCGAAAACTCAACCAGAGTCCACCCAAGGCTCTAGGACATCTTCAACTCTGAAGACTTCAAGCGAACGCATTACCAGGCCCTCTTAAGGGCCCCCATATCAGTAACTAATCTCTATTCAGAGCACCTTAACCGAGTTTGTAACGTCGTACGGCATTTACTTGAAGCCGGGGCGTTTACACATCTATAATAAATCATGCTTTACCTGTGAAAAATGCGACAAGATAACTAATTGCTTTTCAAATTTCATTACAGCTGAGTGTGTATGCTGTCGCCGTATTTAGATGCAATCGCAATAAATAGTCGTTATATAGAATTGTGCAAACGAAAACAATTCGTTCGTGCACCGGCAGTCCGGTGGGTCTTGCCGAAACTTGTTCAAAACAGTTTATCTTTGATTGTTCAATTAGAAATTTATGCACTAGTATATATTTTTCTGTATACTTCAAATGTAAAAAGCCTTCTTCTATTTTAATATTATTAAATCTTATCTTCAATTGCTACAGTAAATCAGATGATGAAATAGAACGAAAGCGCCACTTAACCATATTAAATTCATGAATGGAAATACGTTTTTTCGTATTTGAAGACAATTTTACAAACATTGTCTTTAAATTTCATCACAGTGTGAACCTGAGATATAAGTTAGAAAACAAATTGGAATCCGCCATTTGTTACGAAGCATTTTAAATACCCAAAATTTTCAGCGTTCTTTGCTAAGTACTTGACAAGTTCAGGTTAACTATATAACGGAGGAAATTTAAGTGATAGTGTTTCCCTGTGCAGAAATGACTAATGTGAAATTATATCATAATTGAGCACATTTCATTAGTCCATTTGACATTTTGAATGAAGTTTTATAATTTCAGATATTAGGTCTTCAAGCGTCCGTCATAGTTTTTTTCTTAAAATTGGACGAACTACGATTAAAAGGCTGAAACATTCATTTCATAAAATACCGGCACATCTCTAAATAACTGTAAATAATTTATCTAACAATAAATTGATTGCGCTCCAAAATGCATATCTGGTTAATAAAAACGGTGTTCTGTACTATAAAACATATATTTACATCAGGTTTGCGAGCCCGAATTAAATAACAATCCAATTATAAACAAAGAATTCTGTATAGAGTAAGCGTTGGTCAAGGTAGCAATGGTAATTTATTCGGTAGATTGGCTTCGTCTTTATTGGGAACTACTGAAGAACTGTCCACAATTTTTACCACAGAGAGTAATGTAATCAAGTTTGATTTTCAAAAGAAAATACACCTATTTTTAAATTATTATGTTAATTTACATTTAAAAAGCATGTAACAATGATGTAAGCTTTAAGCACAGTTTTATTGTAAGATTGCAGCATACCAATTATATAAAATATATTAAATATTCTTTAATTAATACGAATTAGATTTAAACAGGAAAGGATTCCTGGTGGTCGTAATATTCGAGATAACTTAAACCATAAATAGTCATTAGCAATATACATTTACTTAATATATTTTAGTAAGAATTAATAAACGTGCTAAGTTAATGTGATAACACGCTAGAGAAAATCCAAACAAATAAAGCTTTCTTGGAAAAGCCATGTCATTCTTGTAATTGAACCAAAAGTACTAGGTTATGCTAATGCTGCTTGAACAATTTTTAGATTGAGTTATTCTTAATCGTTAGCTCGCTGTGACTAAAATGTGACCTACATTTCGACTTAATATGTCTAGCAGTTACCAGTATAAGAAGCGCATGAACGAGGGTTCCGTGTACGCTCCGTGATGTTGGATAACTTAGCGCTAAAAAGCTTTAATAAACGTGTCATTTTATAACAATTCTTGTGTTTAAACTGCTTTCAGAATTTTCATCATAGCTTCATACCAACAATTCGCCTATATAATTCGAATTATAGATTTAGAACTCTCAACCATTGTCACTATCAAACCTTTTGTTTATTCTGCGCTTATAATTGCAATGCCTGCCTCATTTTCTAGCACTCAGATTTCTTAAATCATACTTCACACTATTTGTGGGCGTATCAAATTTCACCTTACATCAATCAAATTCTAAATTTAGTACAACATCACTTACAAATGTTATGCTACAGTTTGTAAACTTCCAGATTTTATTTAAAAAGTTTAGTTTCGACATACACACAGACAAAATTATTTATTTGTGTGGTCACAAGTTTCTTATTAGTATACGTCGTAATTGCGCATGATAAATCGTAAAAATAATTTTAATTAAACCTCAAAAATTTTTCATCTATAATAATCATTGTCATCTAAAAAAATAATTCTTATCAAATAAAATGTCGATATTATGGGATGGCTTTCCTGACGGCTTAACTAGTCCATAAGTTATTTTACGATTGATATATCCTGATATGTTCCTCCTGGTTTTAGTTATACAACAATCAACAATCCAATAATTAAATTTAAAATTTGTGCAATATTTTTACAGGCCCAAACAGATTATAAAACTTCGTATAACTCATTAAACAATATATTATCAAAATAATACATAAAATTATACTAACCTATATACGTAAAAAATAGTTATCGATTAACCAAATGCACTTATTAAAATACAGCGAGGTGAGCAAAAATGTATTTGTGAATATACGGCGATCGAGCAGTTGGCATTCCCGTCACTTAAAGCATATTTAAGAAAGCCAGAGTTAAAAGCGGAATGTAGAAGTAGCCACATTTGAGACCGAGAACACACCAACCGTCCTCTCTAGGTTTGGCATAAATTCAACAGAAAGTCATCGCAGAAATGCACGTATTTTGATGAAGAATTCAGCACAATGATGGAAGCTGCCTTTGAGGCCGCAGAACTGAACATAAAATAATAAATATTTTTATTTGTGTTTTACTAAATGGATCCGCTTTATACGAGCAAAATCTTATAATTATTTGATTAAACTTAAAGCATTTTTTGAAGTTAAATTGTATGGCTCCTGGAAAACATATTAAGAGTATCAACTACAAAAATGAATAACTTGAATGCGGAGATAGGGATAATTAAATCTCGGCTGGACAACACACCATTAGTAAGTTATGAAAGAATCCGCATAAACGACCCAAACAATATAGGTGAAATCAACAGGGAAACTCCCACCTCGTAAGACTATTTTTCAATATTCCTCGTAGTCAAATCAATGGCGTGCTTATATGTTGATCACTGAAAGTCGAAACTTGTCAGTGCGTGAGAACGATAGCAGACTTCTACTATACTGCATGACAATTTAATTGATATGTGGGATTAGTGTTTATTTGATATCCTCTATTTTAATTAAAATAATATTAAATGATTTTGTTTTTGATTGGTATGCGCGGCTAGTGGTGATGGTCCATTTTTATAAAGGCATTCCTGTTGGGTCGAAATAGCTTTCTCGCATTCATGAAATTGTTTTTTTCTTCTTTATATTCATTTGAATATAGTTTGAGCTACCATGCCTGTCATCTTTTGCGCTGAACTAGTTTGTGCTGAATAAATTTATTTTTAAGGAAACCAAATTGAAAATAACAACCAGTAGAGTCGATCTAAATATCATCCAAGGAATGTGAAGAAGAAAAAATAATGTGTTAGTGAATGTTAGAAAAATATTCTAACGTAAAACAATTTTTCGAAATTAACTTATTGTTTCATCTTTAAGATTATTCTTATTATTCGGACAGATTGCCAAAACGCGCAAGGCAAAACAAAGAACAACATTTAGAATCACATTCATAAGCTGTAAATATCGTTATTTCCAATAAATTGTGTTGTTTATCTGATCTTCTACAATTATTTTAGACCAGATCTATCATTCTTATTGTTTTATTTGCAACAGCGATAACAATCACCCGAAAAATCTGCATTTATTAACATTCGCTTTAAAATTTCTTGTAAACAGAAATTTTCTGTTTTTAAATAAGACTCTGCCTTATTTCACCTTCTTACTGTGCTACATACACGTTTCCATCTGATTAGTAGTGAAAATAACAAGCTTTTAATTAGTTCATATTTTTTTGTAACAAGTCTTCTTATGCTTTTATCTTAACTTTAGAAACAGTGTTAGTGTCAAGCGGTGTAGTTCATAATGATAATAATAATAATTATAATTATAATAAATAAATAAATAAATAAATAAACTTCCTCGTCATTATCCCAATTAACTAAATATCATTAATTGTTGCAAGTAAAACAAGGCGTTGGAAAAATAATCGTTTTTCAGTATTAATTTATCGACGTTGCAAAATATCGACTGGTTAAATACTTATTATTTGATTAAAAATATAATCAGGGCCATTGATGTCATTCTATTAGTAGATCGAAAACTTCTTGTTGCGATAAGCATCTTTCTTTTTAAAATTTAATTCTGTCTATACATTTTTAACTTATTCTGGTATTATTTTAACCTTGACTTTCATTTTAATTAATTATTGTTTTTACATAAATGTATTTGATTCATATTTCGGAAATAATTATTGACGCACACCTAGACGTTTCCAATCGCAATTTAGGTGTACGTCACAATGGAGTGAAGAGAGGCAAGATTAAAAGTATATGTCAGAAGTTTTGCAAGTGTAACTGTTGTTAAAAGAATCAAAGATGATTTATTACATTTAGACAACTAAGACGACAAGAGAATTGCAACAAAAACCATATCGCAATTTTTTTGACATTTTTCACTGTATATGAAACTCATTCATATTTATATCACTGCCAGATTGAGGTCCAGATATTTTGTTTGTAAAAGAATGAGCTAATTTTAGATTTTTCATTAGTTCATTCAACATTGTATAAGTGCAAAATTGAAAATTTATGTTTAAATTTCAATTATATCACTGTATTATAATATGCCAATTTTAGTTTTTATTGAGGTAGACATGGTTTATTTTGAAATAGACAAAATAAATAAATAAAGGTTTGTTTAAAACTTGTTAATTTTATAGCAGGATAAATTGCATTGAGTAAAGATATCAAATTTTGAAAAACATTTGGAAGAATGCTAAAATTTCGCAGCTGCACACCATTTCGTATGCTCCATAAAGATACTGACAATAGGTATATTTAAATATTTGTTAACGACAAATAGTAGAAAATACGTTTATTTTAATCTTCTTCTGATTAATTGAATTCAGCTGTACAATTATATTCTGCTACTGCTATCACTGTTATAAGAAAATTAAAGCCTGCCAACCCATTAAGAATTTCGGCAATTTAACAGCAAAAATAAGAGTTTACTCATTGTCTGGAGCTCATAAATTATTAAATAGTGGAGAGACAAATAATATAACATTTTAATGCATACAAAAATTGCGATGTAATTAATTGTATTTCGTAATATCCGTAAATTAGTAAACGGCTTCAATAAAACCAAAATTTATTATGATAGTTCTGCTTTAATGTATTGTTTATTTCCGTGCTGAATGTTGTTTTCATGTATTATTATTTATAAAAATTTCTTATTAGCCTTTATTTAAACTAGGAATAGTTTAATTGATTTAGTTAATTGTCCAGGATATCCATTAGACATCAAATCGTTTATGGCCTTATTATATTCCTTGTATTTTGAATCTTGACTAACCAACCTGTCGATTTTTGAAAAGCGGCCAGGAACTGTTGATAATTTATATTGAAACGGCACAAAACTGCTGTAATGCAAATACTGTGCAGACAGGTTGGTTTATGGTAAATTGTTCTATTTAATTTACTATTAGTTTCTTTTTTTAATAGTACATCTAATAAAGGCAGACGATCATCTTTCACGTGCTCTGACGTGAAATCGATATTATTATGTGCTTAATTGAAAATTTGAAGCAATGTTTGTGATTGCGACCTGTTCTTAAGGCCAAGTAAAATATCATCTACGTACCGTATATATTTACTTGTACATTTAAATGTGTACATTTACTTGTCATTCCTTACAGACATGTTCTCTAGATGCCCTAGAAAAAACTCAGCCAGCACTGGAGATAGGGGGTTCCCCATTGCCACACCATCAGTCTGTTTATAGATGCTTCCATTTAAACGGAACCATACGTCTTCCGTGCATAATATGTTAAGAACGTAGAGTGTGACCTGGCACCGGCGATGGTAAAATGTCGTGTTCTACCACTTTGACTGTAATGCCAATGGTTTCATCAATTGAAACATTTGTAAACAAAGCTGTAACATAAAACGACATCATAATCTTGTTTTTAAAATTTATATCTTGAATTGTGTTAACAAACTCAAACGAATCGGCAACTGAATAATTACCTAAAATTTGCGCAATGGTTCAAGTATACGAACTAAGCATTTAGCCAATGTATGAAAAAGGGAATTTACAATTGATCAAATTGGCCTCATAGGACAAAATTTTTGTTTGTTTTTTGGTAATCCGTACATTGTTTGTGTAGATGAGCCAACTGGCTTGTGCTTCTGTGCAATGAGCTCATCAATTAAACCGGCATCTCTCAAGATCTTAATTTCATTTATTAGTTTGCACTCCACTTTGGTTATTTCATCTGATATATCGTCTGGACGCGTGAATTATGTACTGTCATTCAATACGTTTTCCATCTTTTGTAAGTAGTCAGATTTGTCCATTATAACGAGGCACTTGCCTTTGCCAGCGCTTAGTATTTTGATGTCTGCATTTCTGCTGATATCGTGAAGTGCATTTAAGTGTCGCCTTGTCAAAGCATGCTGTTCCGCGCATTTGGACGATTTAAAATGTGAAGCTTAGTCAGATAGTATAGCCTTGAACCAATTTTTATAATTAATACTGGTAGATTCAAAGTCGGATGTTTGCACAAATAGCAATTCAAATGCTGCCTCTAAATCAACATAGCATTTTTTATTAGGATCTATTCCATAATTTCGGCCCATCGGTTCTTGTATCAGATAAAATTTATTTTTATTTTTTCACATGCAAAGGATACTATGAAGTTCATTAAGGTCCGCATTCCAAAATAATTTGTTCGAATTTTTATTGCATAAATCTATTACCTCCAACTGTTATTTGCTTCTAAATAGTTACTTTGCAGTGCGCTTTGTAAAAAAAGACGATTGCCTTTTGAAAGTATGTCTTTTTAGCAAATTTGAATGTCTGCCCAGCCAACCATTTCGTGTGATAAGTTCAGTGTTTTAAATGTTGAGCATGATATCGATACGCAGCCATAATAATACTTTTCGAAAATTTATTAATTTTAATTCGATTTAAAAAAATTTTACTATTGCAAAATCATGAAATACTTAGACAAAATTGCCGAAAATTGTAAAATGCCGAGTTGCTTAAATTCTTAGCTTATTTCGTTTCAACAATAATCTTAAAAACCAAAGTACATAATGTTAACATGCAAATTTGCTTAAATTTAAAAAAAGAATTAATCTGCTATGGCTGGAACTTAAGCTTTGACTGCACAAACGTAATATTATAAAATACATCGATAATTTACTTGCATATAATTGTTAAAATTTGATTTTTATAGGCGTGGAAATTTTGGATGCAGTTTTTTCAGTTTACGCCATAATAAAAAAATTAAATTGGTGAATCCGACACGCATATGCTTACAAGGGCACTTGCCAGCTGCAAAAACAAATATCAGTTATAAATATATGAGGCATTTTGAATAAATGAACTCCGGTCCAACCTTCGTGTAGAAAAAACACGTATTGAAATCAAGCCTGAAATTTATGTAATGCAAAACGCTTTGGTAATCGTTAGCATCCTTATTATAATTTCGCCCTCTTTTCAAATATTCTGCATGGATTAATTTCGAAAACTTAAACATATGCTTTAAATCAAGTTTTCGATCTTGAAGTAAACATCAACTCAATTGTGTTTAACCAGACGTCGAACAAAATAACAAAACTACCGCCAGCCGCAACGCACTGACGCGTTTCGACAGTCCATGATCATCATCAGAGTACGATGGCAAACTGACTATCGAGAATCAAACCGCATTGAGTATATATAAAAAAAAAAAAAAAAAAAAAAAAAAAAAAAAAAAAAAAAAAAAAAAAAAAAAAAAAAAAAAAAAAAAAAAAAAAAAAAAAAAAAAAAAAAAAAAAAAAAGCATACATAAAACTTGACTGGAAATGTCGGCTGCACAATTTCTATGCAGTCACGAACATTAACTGTTTGCAGCTTTCGCCACATATACAGATATAGGCAATACAATTTAACAATAATTGATTGCGCAGGTGGTGGTAACAATTTGCCGTCGTACTCTGATGATGATCATGGAATGTAAAAAATATTAAAGATTTACTCCTTTTCTTCAGATTGCAAATCGGAGATCAAGAATAGAATTGTGTATAAAACTCCGAACATGAAAGGAAAGTGATAATTAAGAAAGTCTAAGAAATTATTTTCATCTGTGAACCAATCATACATAATTGAACCTAATTCACAAATAATACTCCTTGATTAATCCATATATGACTATAAGCCGTTTTAATTATCAAGAGATATGTACCCATACTTTCTGCATGTCTACGTTAATGAAACTGTACCGAGTGAGCTTCTGTAGAGTGGAGATAATGATGATCGTGCAGGCCGAAACGAGACAGGACATGTGACAGGCGTTTTTCCTGCTATTTTGTGCGACAAGTTAGATACAATGATATGGTTTGCTATCTTTAGCTCGCCGACTTGATTTGAAAATAATTATTTTGCAATCGCACAATCAATAATTTGTGAATTGAAAAATTAACACACATGTAGCGAGACCAGGATAACTGTCAAGTTCGTTAGCTGGTGCAGTTTGTGCAACTGGCATACGCATTTAAGCACAATTTACGCGATTCCAATAGAAGTGAGCCGAAATTTTGCATGTGCTTATCTTGTATTTACATTGCGGTTAAATTCGTTTTATTCAGTTTGCCCTCGTGCTTTAATAATTACTGTGGTAGGTCGAAGCGCGTTAGTTCGTTAAATTGTTGCTTATCTCAAATACGCAAACTTCATTTTAAAATAATATTTAATAGGTGTGATGCACCCAATGCAAATTCATGAAATAGTTATTTTTTAGGAACGAAATTCAAAAAAAAGTAACTAAGTTAGTAGTTTGGAAAACCTTTACGCGCCATCATACATGGTGCACAAACTATTTTTTTTATTGTTGTTCGTGTTGTCGTTTATTTGATGTTTCTATTGTTGTTATTTTTGTTTGTGGTGTTGTTGCACTCTCAATTCTCGCAACATAATACTTGTAGTGTGATATGTCGTTTAATACCTTGAAAATTGTAATCTTGATTTTTTTATTACACAGTCAGCCACACAAATTTGGCTATTTTATTTCAAACAGCAATACTCAGACGAATAAATCACTGTGGGTGTCACAAAAACATCGGCTAACAAGTAAAAATGTCATTATTTGGACAGGATGTGGAGCACTGCCAAAGCTTAAGAGATTTGAATCACAACTTGTTAACCAATGAGCTTAGTCGTAGATTTTCTAATTTTAGTCCGCATTTTAACAGTGTATATGCAATAATTCTTAGTCTTAGAAATATTTCTCAATGAAAAAAAATCTGGTCACAGAACCGGAAATATATATAGGCCAATTTTCTATTCCTGTCGATTAAATTGTAACACTGTTGCATAACTTCAACATTATTTCGTTGACGCATATCGGATTAGCTAAAATTTTCGTTGCATAGACTATCCGGAATATTACCACCAAGATAGACTCTTGACACCACAAATTGGTAATATGTAAAATCGGATCTGCATGTAAATTCAGCGTAATTCAACAGTGAATAAATATTTTATAAAATGTAATACTTTTAATAGTCGTAAACTATTATGCAGAAAACATTTAATTATTAAGAAAGTATCATTGTTCCACAAATTAATATGGCACAAATGACGTAAAGTAACGTAAAATCAAATTATTCTAACACGTCTATCCGTTTCAATTTCGTGATTGACTTACGCAGTAGAGTACTTGACCAGCTCCTGATAAAGACGATACCGGTCTATTGCATGAATTGCATGTGTTACAGCATACACTGCTTAATTTACAATGATAGATATCTGTATAATGTAATTGATCTTTATATAAAGCTCGCAACCTCAATTTCATAACTATTATCTCGATCCGCGCAATCATTGCTTGTTTCATTGTACAATTTTTCAATATATTTTAATGGTTGAGCAAACGTACAGGTTAAATTTCAATTGTTGATTTTTTCATATAATGAATCTGCTTTATTAAGCCAACAATCTTTACTCTATTGAAAAAGCTAAAATATTTCATTTCATCTTACCTCACATGGTATCATATTGCAGTAGGGATCAAAACTATACATTTAGCTAAATCATTGTTTCTTTGCATGCGTAATCAATTTATTTTTTGCAATATGTTTATAACAACCGAATGACACATTCGATTATGCTACTTTCTACAAACCCATTTTAGTTGATAAACTACTGAACTTAAATATTTAGTGGATAACACATTACCACATATTTCCAATTTTTTATGACTATATTATTTAGACATTCTTCATTTAATGTTTCAATTCTTTCATGCACTATATTTTAGAGAGTGCATATAGTTTGAATTCAAATAAATAATTCCAAGATCTAAAGTATAACCTCTAAGTTAATTTTACTGCGTATTTGATTTGCTAAAACTATGTTAGACACAACATTATTATTCTTAATATTTTATTTGCCACAGCGTCAATAATATCCAAATAATCTGCATTTATTAGCATTTGACTTCGACATATGACGCTTAAATTTTCTTTCTTTTCTGCTTGTTATGTAGACACCGTACTTGATTTACCTTCTTATTGTGCTACTTACACGAATGTGACTAATTAAAAGTTGAAATAAAAAAGCTTTTAATTAGTTCATACTTTGCCGAAGTGCAGTTTTCGTATGGTTTAATCTGCTTAACTTTATAGATAGAGGCTATATGAAGAGTACATAAAATTGATAATAATCTAAAACTTCCTCATCATCATCACAATAATTCAAATATCAGTAGTTGTTGCAAGGAAAACAATGCAAATGAACAATAAATGTTTTTCGGTGTTAATTTAACGGCGAAGCAAAATAATTGCAATTAAGTAAACAGTTATAGTTTCATTAGCAACTAAAACCCTCCTTGTTACACAAAACAGCTCGCTGTTTAAGATTAATGTTTTAAACTTTTTATTAGTATTTTATTTAAAGGTTTATGCCAATTAAATCCGCAAGCAGAATTTTTTCTTTATATTAATTTATTTAATGCATTCAGGAACGAAGACAATTCTAAGACGAAACTATTGACAGACGGCAAGATGTTTACCGATCAAAAATAGTTACAGGACATAATGGGAAAAAGGCAGCCAACAGTAAAAGTACACGTCGGAATGTTTACAAATGTTACCGCTTTTAAAAGCACCGCAGATGACTTACTTTAATTTGACAACAAAGCCGGCATCGGATCTGCAGCAAAATACCATATCGCTAATTAGTTTAATTTTGACATTTTTTATGTCTCTATATGTGCCCCGTTTCTAAATATATACCTGTCAGTGTGCAGACTGTATATTTTTTCTGTAGAAGAATTAGTAATTTTCCATATCTGTCATTAGTTCATTCATTATTGTTCATGCGTTAAGATTTAAAATTTATGTTTCCATTTTAATTTCATCATTGTTTTATAATGTAGTATTTTAGTCTTTTTAAGGTGATAGACATTGTTTAATTTGAATGGCCAAATTAGATGAATAAAAAATTATTTAAAATGTGCTTATTTTAAAATTGGGTAAAATGCAATAAGTAAATGGTTTAGTAATAATAAAAAAACCTTCAGATCAGATTTCAATTTTTTCAGCAAAATATTATTTCCAAGTCTCTTTTAAGCTACTGACAGTAATTAAATATGATTATATGCCAACATAAAGACATTTATATTATATTTATATTTATTGATAACACCCTTTCAATGTTTAAGGATAAAAAGAAATTTTATCACATTAATTAATCGCTTCTATCTCATTTTCTCTTTAAATGAATATATATATATATATATATATATATATATATATATATATATATTATATATATATATTCCTTTGAGATGTTAGCCTTCAATAAATTCATAATTATCTTTCCATGTACAAAAAAATTAATTTTATCAGATGCGAGAACCGTTTCTTTCTCAAGTATCTACAAATGAACATTTCTTTTTATATAAATTGAAAAACAAAAACAATAGAATAATGTACACACGGAGAGAATTTTTTACTTATTTCACTCTCCATTTTTGCCTTTAAATTTATATATACAGTAATGTTTATTTTATATACTTGAGAAGAATAGGAGAAGGAAACTGCTCTTCTATCCGAGAAAATTTCTTTTTCCTTTTGCAAATGGATAGGGTACTTTGAATATATATATATATATATATATATATATATATATATATATATATATATATATATATCACCAGTGGCACCATCCTCAAAATCAGCAATTACTGATCGAATAACTCAAACAGGGCATCTAGTAAACGCAACGAAATTCTCACTTTTTCAAAACGCGAGGTAAAAAAATCCCTTCAACATTTTTGAATCAATGTTTATTATACAAGTAATGTCCTTAGTCAATTTTCAAAAGTTTCATCAGCACAATATAGCAGTTGACTGGCCGTAAATGAAGGAAATCAACATGTTTTTTCGACAAACAAAATATTTAAAACTTTACAAAGGTCAACGAGTGTAACATTTGAACCAAGTGAAGCAAAAAGAAATTCAGAGGCATAAGTGTACAGGCAATGGGTAGATGTGCCGCGAAGGTAGAAAACACCACGTACCTGGCCAGAAACTGAAGCTGTACAATCAACACAAAAATAAGCACAATGGAATAATTCAGAATCAAAACAAATAAGAAAGTAGAAAAATATGCACGAGAATCAAATCAACAGACGACATTCCTGGCCTACGTAGGCAAATAGATGACACTGAATAATTGACCCGATTTTATACAAGTCGAAAACAATTTACGTAAACAGACACGTTTATTAGCTCGCCAATACAAATCTCAATCTATTCACATATTTGACATATATGATGCAACCTCAACAATCATTCATTCATTCTTTTGGAAAATCGTATTTTTTAAACATGTAATCGAAGTTTGTGCGTATTTAAGCTAAAACAAATCGAAATATCAAAATCTTAGTAAGATTATTTATAAATATATTTACCTTAATCTTTTCAATGTGTGAGTTCTTCCTCTTAATCAACAAAATCTCATATATATATATATATATATATATAATATAAACTGAAAGCAAAATAAACAGAAAAGTTTGACTTAGAGAGATTGTAGTTTAATTGTGGTATAACAAACAATCAATTTAGTGCAGTACATCCAGTTCAGGCTCAATGCCTTCAACACGCTATTTCTGTTTGTATAACTCAGAGAGCTAACTCATATCAGCTATAACATTTTGTAAATATATTAAATGCCACGTCTGAGAAATATACTCGCAAAGCATTAATGAGATGTGGCCGACGTGTATTCACCTTTTGATTTGAAACAGTTGTTCATGTAACCATGATTTTTCACTCTGGTAATTGAACGTCTGGTCGCTCGGTCAACATAAGCTGATCGACAACTTACGCGTTTCTGTTAATTAATGATGCTATTTCTGTTTGCTTGCTAGTACAGACAAATGTGTTAACTTAAATAAAACTTCTTGTTTAGCCGCATTAAATGTGCGTGTCAATCTCGCTTCCATTATGTTCTTCGTTGTGCGAGAACCAGCGTCCACCTTAAAATTAAGGTTAAGGTAAATTGCTTTCTCATCTGGTCTCAACGTCTGATTCCTTTTAATTCCTCCTTTAAAAATTGACTCAATCAATACTCTAGGATAGCAATCGGACATAAGACAATATTCTGCTCTAATATAATCAATGCCTTTGGACTTTAGACAACCCCGGCAGTAAAGTATGGAAAAATAGCCGAACAGTTTATAATTTAAATCGAAAAGAAACAAAACCGCTATAATGCAGAAAATATGCAGACCAGGTTGGTTTATATTATATTATTCAATTAAATTTATCATTAACCTCTTTGTTTAGTGGTACTTCCAGGAGAGGTAGGCGTTCGTCTTTCTCTTGTTCTGGCGTGAAAACGATCTAGTTAGGCTTTTTTATTGAAATAATATAGTAGTGGTCACGATTGCAACCTGATTTTATGAACAAGGAAAATATCATCAGTATATTCATTTATGACTCTATTTAATGATGAGTACTCAGTATGGTCTATGAAATTCTCTGCGAAAACCAAAGATAGGGAGCTCTAAAATATTACACCAATAACCTGTTTATGTAATACAATTGAACAATCAATTATTGCGTGGGTGATGGTAACAAATATTCAAATCAAGTTTGCGAGCTTGAAGTAAACACCAATCTAAATGTATATAACCAGTCGCTGAAGATATAGCAAAACTACCGTCAGTGACACTTGCCGACGCGTTTCGAACTTCCATGATCGTCATCAGAGTACAGCGGCAAACTGACAAGCGAGGATTAAACCGCAATGCATCTATATGGAAAGCAAAATTAGTTTTGCGTCTCTTATCTCTAGTAGTCTCGCATATATTTTACTTGACTGAAAATGTCGACTGCATAATTTCTATGCAGTCACGAACATCTACTTTTTGCATCTTTCGACACATATCTATATATAGGCAATGCAATTAAACAATCAATTGCTACGCAAACAACCCGTTTCTGGACAAATCCTTTAAAATGTAACTGCACAACATTCGTGCGTAACAAAACAAGCTTCCGAAGAGTATGACATGAGACGGAGGATAGTAATGTGTTTTAAAACTAAATGGGGATAACTCTTTTTTATTAGACCATTTGTAAAAATAGGTGTCATAACAAAATGCACAATAAGTTTATTTTCAACATCTATGTGTCGAAATCTGTTAACAAATTCAAAAAAATCGGCAACCGAATATTTAATTTATAATTTGTTCATAATTGAACTAATTTGTTACTAGATGCGTAACACAATTCACAATTGCATATATATATATTAGTTCTCCGCCAAAAACTATATCTATCTGTTATATATTTAATTGAATGCTGTCATGATTACGGCGAAAGGTGATAACTGATACCGATCAAGGCCAGAGTTTATGGCTTTACTGGAGCAATGTGTGTTCAGAAATAGTTGAAATTATTCATTTTAGTGAACTATAGCATACATTGAAATCCATCGTCTTGGTAACATGTACCGACTCAGCAATCATATTTTTAGTACTATTTACCTTTCCGGTACTATAATGTTGGTATCGGGTACTGATAAAATGGCCATAGTGTTGGTATCCTTTAAAAACTCCGCATATATATTATATACACTGAGTTTGCGTTGAAATCGCATTGTCGAAATCTTCATATGATGTTAGCTTCACTGCTGCATATTTACACATTCGTATAGGAGAATGTACCAACATATTTTCCCACATTCCTCACCCAAATATTTAGTTGATAAAGGACGTAATACCGTCTCCTACTGATGAGTCGCCAGTAAGCACGAAACGAATGTGCACTGAGATTATACTTTCCGTTCATGCTGTATTTGGTTTATCCTTCTGGTCATAATTGAACTAATTTGTTACTAGGTGCGCAACAACGAATATATATATGCATATATATATATATATATATATATATATATATATATATATATATATATATATATATATATATATTAGTTCTCCGCCACAAACAGTAACTAACATTGAATAACCATTGAGCCAATGCATAAATAGAAGAATTTAAGTATATTTTTCAGCTCTTGATTGTATAAAGTGACTAATTTACAAAGATGGGCCCTTTCTACTACTTTTTCTGTAGGAGAATTAAAACTAGCCAACATGTAGGGACATTTTTGCACTATAACGAAAAACTTAAGTGTCAACAATTCGCATGGCACTCAGTAATTTCTAAGAAGAATTATTACTTCCGTACAAATTTGCTCAAATTAGAAATCTGAAACTAATTTGCAAACTATATCTCATAATCTGCCAAGGAGCCCAATTATATAATAGCATACTAATATTGTATTCATTACCGATTAGACTATTTTACGTTTCGTTTTGACAATTTTTTACACATAAAATTTTACCAATGAGAAAAATGCATATTGGTTGTCTGACTACCTGAAATGTTGCACAATTATTATTTTAGAAATTTTATCATAAATTTATACTTGCTCATAATGTTGTTTGTTACTAGAAAGTTATTTGGCCCTGCTATTCGTAAAGAAAGACGATTGACTTGTGATAGAAATACTGTTTTTGGTAAATTTGCTTTTCTGCCCACCCGACCAATTTCGCATGATAGGACTGGTTTTGCAATAGGTAAATATTTACCAAATTTCGACCAAGATATCTTTACGTGTTCATAATAGATATTTTCGATTGCATTTTATCAACATGGAAATTCCCAAGGGTAAGGTAATGTGCAATTTACGGAAAAAGGAAGTACGAATCGTGCTATAGAAAAGGTTGATGGCATGGTTATTCGAGGCCATGCAATTATTGTTGAGAAATATTTTTACGGAAAACAAAAGAAAGAAATCTGGGATGAACTGATGAGTCCTTCAAAAAACAACGACAAAATCAAAAGATTCTTCAACAAATTTGTTTGTGAACAATCTTGGCGAAACAATTGCTGATGAAAAATTATTAAGCATTACTTTAATGAAACATTCCACCATTGCAAAATTATCAAATATTGAAGATGCTCTTTCTTTAGAAAAAACGCGGAGTTGTTTAATTTAGTAACTTAAATATCATTTACAACTATGTTACTACATAAAATATATAAAATTGCCGGGAAAATTTTCATAAATTTTAAAAAGAATTTGGCTGCTATAAGTGAAATTTAAAATTAGCTTTCATAAACATATAAGGTTAAAAATATACTGATTATTCAAATTTATATAATTATTAATGTTCATTAATTTTAGACGGGGAAATTAGAGAGTGGATTTATGTGAGACATTGTGGGAACGGCTTAAGTATGGTTAACTCTTTAAGCGTACGTTTAATAATGCACTTATTAGCTGCAAAACCGAGTATGAATTAAAAATGTGAGGCATTGTGCAAAAATGAACACAAGCCTAATTCTTGTAAAGAAAAAATACATATTGAGGTCAAGTCCGAAGTTTATTCAATGAAAAGGCTTCGATAATAGGAAGATTACTTACTAAAATTTCTCATCAGGTTTTCTGTGTTTTAATTTGGAAAATGTGCAAATATTTTCCTTTTTTCATAATAAACAATTTACTGTAAAATAATATTTAAGTAATTATCATTTGCTTAGTTTGTATCGCATAACTGTAAGAATAATTATATTTTATGTCTACAGACAATGTAATAAATACCACACCAAATATAAATATTATTACTGATTTTTCGTTTCCTGTAGTTCGCAAATTGAAAATAAAATAAGAATTTAATGCACACGCGTATAAGAAACCAGAGTCTGAAAAATTATATAATTAACTAATGTTAAGAAATTATTTCCATATGAAAGCCAACTAATTGAAATCAAGTTTTATTATAAATAATAACTGCAAATTAACAAAAAATATTACTGAATTAAATTTTATACATTTTTGGACAGTTTAAATTATCAGTAGATATGTACCCATGGCTTATGCATGGCTACATTGGTGGAATGACATTCGGTGAGTTTTCCGCCGTGTCTTTAGATCATGATCGTGAGACTCTAAAACGAAACAGGACATTCGAATATCGGTTGTCTTATTTGTTTGTGTGGCTACTAAAATACATTGGATTGTTCTTTATCTCAAGCTCGCACAATCTATTTCAACTACTTATGTCTCCACTAACGCAGTCAATGATTGTTCAGTTGCACAATTAACATGTTGTAAGACTTGCAATAGTGACATGTTGGTGAGTAAGTAGAATTTGTGCACCCAGCACCAACATGCCAGCACAATCTAAGCGAGTCGACAAGGTGTGAGCCGCAATTCGGTATCTTTTTACATTATTTATTCCCTGGCTAGTTTGACCAGGTGCTCTGCTAATGATCACAGACTGTCCAAATCGTTGTTACGTTAAATTGGTTTTTATCTCCAGTACGCTGAATTCGTTTGAAAATTATATTTTGTCAGTTTGATGCAACAAATAGAACTTCGGAAGTTAGTGTTAGGCGCAAAATTTAACAACGAATAAAAAAATTTATTAGTCTGGATTGACTGTAAGCTCCATTCTATATGTTGCACAAATAATTTGTTATTCATGTTATGCGTCCAGACGTTGTTGTGATTGGTGTTGCTACTCCTAATTTTTGTTGTTTTTGTTGCTGTAATCTTGAATCCAACACGAAAAAAATTTCCTTATCTATTGTCGCTTTATAACTTGAAAAAATGGAATCCGGGTTTTCTTAACAAATAGCCTCCACACTCGTTTGGCTTTTTCTTTGAGATAGCGATATTCAGTCAACTCACTTATAAAGTAATAAGGTAGACACAACAACATCGAAAAACGGATAAAACAATGTCATATTTTCGACAGACTTGAATCCATTGGCAGGGTTTACGAGGTTCAATTCACTATTGAGTTCATTCGTGTATTTTCTCGTTTGTAGCGTAAGTTTGAACTATGTATATGCTATGCTTCTGCTTTTTATAATTGCTAATTAATGCAAGCATATCTGGTCACATAAAAGAAGGTACTAATTATAATCAGCTTCAATTTTACTTTTGTTAATGAAAAAAATGTGATATATTTACCTGGCTATAACTTTATTTCATTAAATTATTTCAGATTAGCTGAAATTCTATTTCTGTTTCTATTGTGATTATCAAATTCAGAAACGCTTAATGATGCATTAAACTAGTAACACACCAAAACACGCTTGTTCGTCATCTCAACGTTAACCAAAATTGAATAATTAATTCAGAAATTTTAGCATTTGTTATAGTATCAAATAATTATACAGAAGAAAATGTAATAAAACACAGACAATCATTATTTCTCAAATGAGCTATGAAATATAACGTGAAATAACATAACAGCAAATCATTCCAAATAACCTATTCTAATAATTAACAATTTTCTTTTCATTGGCATGGTAGAACCTACAGCTTTGAATTCAATTTTACACGAATTGATGTTCCTATCGTTTATTAATTCTTAATCCATTTTGATGATTTAATCCTTCTAAAGTATGCACACTCTAAATTTTAATAGGCTTCACGTGTGTCTTTTTTCACTCTTAATGTCATTTGAATACAAACACCGAGCTTTTTATGTTGAATTTCTTTTGTTTTTGTTGTTCTTGGTGTTATTGTTGCTGCTTTTGTTGTTGATGGTAACAATTACAATGATTTATTTAAACTTTATTGCTCTTATTATTTTTTTCTTCTTTTTCTTTTTTTATCCTTCATAAAATTCGCGATTTTTTCACATAAATGAACAATTTCCGTTTAAAAAGATGTTAGTCAGGTGTTGTTTTTAAGTCGCACGATATAATTCAAGTAATATGTCCCACTTTACGCTTCGTCGATTGCTATTTGTGCACAGAATAATTAATTTTGCAGTGGCATATTGCTTTATAGCAGTACACTATGATGAATTCGAAAGCAAATCGGCAATAAATTTACTACATTTGAGATGTTTAACATCGATCTGACTTTTGAGAGAAGTTAGAATAAAATACCAGATACATTATTTTAAACCTTGCGCCTTAAGAACGTAAACAAGACGCACTTCAAGAGATACAAATGGCAGGACAAGAGATGACGCATCCAAAAGTTAAAAAAATCATCGACCGAAAGCAGTCAAATATGGCACTTTGAGTATGCCCAGCAATAAAAAATTCATTTTTTGTTTTGTTAGTAGTCAAATATATCGAGATAAACTAAATATTTCATTAAAGTTTGCTTGTACAAGCTATAGCGTTGTATAAGTATATTAAAATAAAGATAGATTATTTTAATTGATATGTCTTGTATAGGTGATACCCCAAAATGAATTTGGATAATCAGACTTAACTATTTGAGATAAGATAGTCTAGGAGAAGCGTGCTAGTAATATTTCAAAATATGTCACAAATCCATGGATTTTTGAGATAAAGACTATTGCTTAAAAAAGATTAAATAAGTTACGTAAAAAAGCAGGATTAGATATTTCTTGAAATATGTATCGGAATCAAGAACTTAGGCTTAGGGCATATTTCACAATGCGTAATGCTTCTTTTATAAGAAATCATTGCATTCGTTTAGCAGTTAAAAGGTTTAAGTCTATCTAGCGATTGTCTATCTACGTCAACAGAAACATGGCAACAGTTCTGCGGCAATTATTCCAGGTACAAGAAAATTTCTGAGAATATACACCGTTTTTTTACATTTTGCATATCGTCAGTGGTAAAACAGACTTCCACTGAAACTGTATTCGATGCCTTTATCGTTATGCTAAAGCAATTGTCAATTTGATGTTATATTAAACGCCAGAATTTCAACGGAATTACTGGACATTATTGTCCGCTTATTACAGAACAATGAAACTGTTCTTAAATAGGTGGTTTGTCTTACATACCATAATATTATGAATAAAAATCCATATAAACAATAACATAATTCGTAATTTTATCTTTAATGGAAAATTAACCAGCAAAAATATTTATCAATTAATTGCCATTCGTAAGATAATATTTATTTAGGCAGCGCAGCTTCAACGTATTTTGATTCTAGTGTTCTTGTATTCTGGAGACTCCGACACGTTCTCCTTACGGTTCTAACACATTTTTACGAATTCATCATCAGAAAATTCCTTCTCGCACAAACGTGCAATAAGATGACAAAATGAAATAAAACTAGTTACCCCCTACTTGGACGGTGTTTTTCATTAAAATTACTACAATTTACATTCAGAAATTAACCCGTTAATGTATTCATTCCGTGTATATACCAAATTGATTATAAGGCAACATTAACATGTGTAGGTCTATACTACGTTACCCATTAATAATTAAACCCTTTTCAATTCAAAGTTCCCTAGCCTACCAGGAATAACGAGCCATCAGCTATAAAATCAATTGAACAATTACCTTTAGAGAAGTCATATTATTAAATGTTTAATGCTATGTTACACACAAATATATATATATATATATATATATATATATATATATATATATAATAATATGATTGCTAATGAAGAATTGGATTCGACGCATGGTAACACTCTCATTCAAAGAGATACGGTTGCACCCAGAGTTTATGGTTTAGTTAAAGTGCATAAGCCGGGTAATCCTTTAAGAATTATAGTGAATGTACAACACTCCCCAACATATAAAATTTCAAAGTTTTTGTGCCATAGAATAAGAAAATATTCCTATTTCTTAGAACATACCTTGCTTAACTCATATCATTTGGTTGAAATTGTTGATAAATGTGTACTAGATGAAAAGGATAGATTAGTAAGCTTAGATGTAGTATCTATGTACACAAATATACCGGTACCTGAGGCTCTGGATTGTTTTAGACGTTTCCTAGTTGATCACCCATTAATATTAGAAAGAAGCAACCTGACGTGAGGACACGTCATGGAGATGATGTGAATTTGTATGTTCTCCACTTATTTTAAATTTCGTAAGGAATTTTATAAACAAATTAGAGGCGTTCCAATGGGACAACCTTTGTCGGTCCCAATAGCCAATATCTTTATGCATTATTTGGAATATAATCTGTTGGATAAGACTCCATTGAAACCAAAATTGTACCTACGTTTCTTGGATGATATATTACTGATCTGGAACCATGGTGACAATAAATTGGTAAATTTCTTAAATTTAGCTAATCGAATGAGCGAACTACAATTTACCTTAGAAAGAGAATCGTCAGGTGAATTACCAATTTTAGATGTCAAATTAATTAGAAATGGTCTGAAATTGGGAAGAGATATTTATAGGAAGGATACTTATTCAGGAATCCATCTTAATTTCAAGTCCAATCACCCGTTTCGTATGAAAGTCGGGATCTTAAAGTCATTAACATTAAGAAGTCTCAAGTTAACAGATATAAAGCATAGGAAGTTAGAATTAGACAGACTACGCGATATATTCAAGACTAATGGTTACCCTCCTCATTTAATAGATACAACAATGAGGGACATGGTGAAGAAATTTAATCCTAGTTTGAGATACATAAAAGCGGATAAGGAGAAGGAAGAGCGGAAGGTCATGTTATTACCGGACTCTATATTAAATAGGAAATTGAAATCATTAGCTTTAAAATAAACAGCCCCTTACACTAGGCACTATACTCCCTAACCAAAAAGAAAAGATTGAACCCTTAGACACTTCAGGAGTGTATCAGATCTCATGCAATGATTGCAGTCTCAAGTATGTTTGTGAAACCATGCGCCCAATCAAAGTAATAAGAGATGAACATAAAACTGCGTGTAGGTATGGACATAATGCTAAATCAGATATTGCTCGTCATGTAGTGGAGACTGGGCATACTATCAACTGGGAGGAATGCAAACGCATAGCAATATGTAGTCGTAATAGGGTGACGAGATTGATTAGGGAATCTATAGAAATTAAATCTAGAGATGATATTATGAATGAAACAGCTGTTGAAAAATCTTTAGGTCCGATTTGGAATACTGCACTAGCTAATGGAAGGAAAAGGCGATTGCATGAATTGGTAACTGAAGCTAGCTCCAGTAAAAGATTAAGAACATCAGATTAAGATTGACTAATTAGTGGGCTTTTATTCAAGAAATGAATAAACAATTATGAATATAGTCTTCAAATTTCATCTCTAACTATTCATTTGATTTTAAAACAATTAGTGATTTCAACCCTAATTTTCTGTTTTACACCCCCACCCTACCCATTGGAAATATTCTAATAATACAATATTTATAAGTAATAATTTGTCTGACGCGTGCAAAGGGTAAATTAATGTCTATTGACTGCAGTTTCATTTAGATGTACGTACATGTGTATCAAAATAATTTAACCAAGTTTTTTAGTTATGCATACACATACACATGCACATGCGTGGCGTGCGCCAATAACTTTTATTAACTTATCTATCTTGAGTACAACCTAGTGGTTTGAATTGTAATTTAACATGTGCATTAGTCTTTCGGACTTCTGGTTTTTATCACTCATGGCATGTTTTCATGACGAGTGTTTCTGAATTATGGGTCTCCCCTATCTCAGGTACGTCATTTACATTGAGTGTGTAAAAAAACGAATAGTTCTTGCATGCAAATAATAAATTATTATTCAGCCAATCTGGTCTAAATTAGTTAGATGAAAACAACGGTTATGAAAATGCACACACACACACATGTGACACGCGAATATCTAATGAAAGGTCAGTCTGATGTATATAAATATTATGACTAGAGGAAATAAAACACTTGCTTCATTTAGTTCAGTTGTGACCGGAAGGATAAACCAAAGGCAGCATGAACGGAAAGTATAATCTCATGCACATTCGTTTCGTGCTTACTGGCGACTCATCAGTAGGAGCCGGTATTACGCCCTTTAACCACTATATATTTGGTAGAAGAATGTGGAATAATAGGACGGTACAATCTCCTAGACGAATGTGTAAACCTGTAATAGTGAAGCTAACATAATCTAAAGTCAACGACAATACGACTTCAATGCTAACTCACACTATATAATATATATACCGAGTCTGTAAAGGATACTAACACTATGGCTATTGTGTTAGTAACTGATACCTTTTTGAAATCGATGAGTACCGGATACTAACACTATGGTTTCCGAGTCGGTACATGATACCAACCTGATGGATATAAATTTATGCTAAAGTTCACCCAAATTGAGAATTACAACAATTTCCGAACACCTGTTACTCCAGTTAAACCATACACTCTGGCCTTCATCGATATCAGTTATCACATTTCGCGGTAAGCATGACATCATTCAATTCAATATATTACAGTTAAATACTGTTTCTTCTACCAAATATATAGTGGTTAAAGGGCGTAATACCGGCTCCTACTGATGAGTCGCCAGTAAGCACGAAACGAATGTGCATGAGATTATACTTTCCGTTCATGCTGCCTTTGGTTTATCCTTCTGGTCACAACTGAACTAATTTGTTACTAGGTTCGCAAACCTAATACATACTTGCATATATATTAGTTCTTCGCAATAAACAGTATTTAACTTGCTTCATTTGTTTCGTGCGATGCAACTGTTGAAGGCCTACGGTAAGATGGGCCGCAATATTTTGAAAAAAGAAAATTACTGGAACAATAAAAGCTGCGTTAGTCAAAACGCAGATCAGGTAATTTCAATTAATCCAGGTTCGCAATAAGGAAATTCCTTCAATATACCCTACACCTTTCTACATATAATTGTAGATAGCATATCTATGTATACAAAACGATACCAGATGCGATAACAGCATAAGAGGTTACAATGAACTGTTAAGTTGGTTGTTCTGACCAGTGAACTTTTCAAACGCATATCTGAATGCAAATCAAATCATTAGCACAACCATCAACCACATCCATACTAAGTTAGATAAGTAGGTTTGTTTATTTTGGTTTACGTAGTGATAATAAATACCAAAATATGTTGAACTCGCAGTCCGCGAATTAAATTTAAGAATTGAAAGTCCTCCTAAAAATCAATAATTTCGCTGTAATAAAAAAGGCTTTCAGAATGTTAAAGCGTAGTAAAGAAAAAGTGACCGTAGAAGGAGCAAAATGCAAAATTGCCCATTTCCAGCCTGAATTCAGATGATTTATAATTTTTTTCACTTTAACATGAATTAAAGGTTAAATAAGGTCCTATAAAATAAACAATGCCAGAAAGTCGAAGAGTTACTGAAAGCAGAATGTCAAGCAAAAATAAAACAGTAATGAAAAAGCCAAATATATTCACTATTCTATCACACTTTAATCCTATAATCTGAATATTTTCATTCATTTGATTAATGATCTATGTCTAACTGAATATAGGCACGAGTCACGTCACAGCTCTTGTTGCATTTGTAATATATTACAATTAGATTTTATCTTTTGTGAAGCTCTTATTTACCTGGTCAATTTACAGTGGTTACATATTTAGATACGTTTACCGCCTTCCAAATCTGTTTTATTGCGAGATTCTTGTACGTGTAAAGCAAGGTCAGATTACTTGGTGCAGCCATATTTATAAGCTTTTTCGTCTTCTGTTCTCCATACTCAAAATTTGGCCCATCGTATAACCTGCATACGATATATTTAAATCTTTGTACAGTATTTCATATACACCTCACGTACAGAAGTGTTCTAATTTTGGTACTTTGGTTTATTATTTTAATGCCTGAAGTAGGTGTTTGTTTGAATACAGTTGCATAATTATACTTTGTTTCCAATATTCTTTTTTCCTACACAATTTGGAGTTCAGTAATACCAAGTTCCTACGGTTCACTGTTTTTTTCTCCCGCTTTACGTGTGACGAATCGAAGACAAATTTCATCATTACTCTCTAGGTTTTGCTAATTAATTATATCCATATAAATCAAATTTCCTTTAACATCTCCTTGAGTTTTTTCGCTTATTCTTTTATTTTTATTCAAATCACCTTTCTACGTCTGCCTAATTTTGTAGATTACAAAATGGAAATTTTTATAAAATAAGGATGATTCGTTTAAAATGAATGAGGGTATACGAAAAAGCATTCTTCTTATAGACTTCGAATACCCAGCCGTTCTTACTTAATTTCACATTAATTTATGCCACCTCCCTATTGCTTCCTTTTCTCCTACGTCAAATATTGATCACGCCTTATTTTTTTTAATATGAGAGTTCATTAATTCATTATCACTTTTTTGCCATTTATAAAACCGTGATGAAGGAATCTTTCAAGCAAATTTAGCTGAAAAGGTGTTTATTCAATTAATTCAGTAAGCACGAAACGAATGTGCATGAGATTATACTTTTCGTTCATGCTGCCTTTGGTTTATCCTTCTGGTCACGACTGAACAAATTTGTTACTAGGTTCGCAACACCTAATATATACTTGTAATTCATAAATATGTTGGTATCCACGGCAGATAATGATTGCTTCATTGGTACGATTCTAACTTGTTTATAATATTCATTTGTGAAATTAAAACATTTAGATGAAACATCTTTTTTGCATTTCCAAATCATTTCTTAACGTCTTATGACTTTCATCTAATACCTAAAATTATTAATTTAATTATAGGTTGGGGCATTCCAATACAGCAGTATAAATATTTATAACATCTAAAATAGCTAATCTAGAAGACTTTTCATTTCAATTTTATATACACTTGACATATTGCTTGCAATATTTTTCGATCTGCTTACACTTTCTACTTTGTAGAGCCTCATTTAACCTTTATTTCACGTTAAAATTAAACAGTTATATTTCTTCTGAATTCAGGCTCGACTCTGTAATTTGTGCATTTTTTTCTTTTCGTGATCACGTCGATTACCCCTTTCTTATTTTCTCTTTTCTATGCTTTATCATTCCGAACGCCTTTTTTATTTCAACTCAATTGTCGATTTGTATCTTTTAATTCAGCACGTCAATTTTATTAGTTAACAGCGAGTTCAACTTAGTTTAGTATTTACTATTACTACGTAAATTAACATAGCAAATCATAATTAGTATGATTGAATTTTATGGAAGAGAAATTGGATTGATGATCGTTCAATTATACAATTACAAAGTTCACCGGTTAGAACAAGCAAAGTACCACTTCATTGAAACCTCTTATGGAGTTATAGCATTTGGTAACGTTTTGCATGTACTGACTTATTATCTAAATATATATGTAGAGAGATGTAAGGTATGTATGTGTGTGTAATCTTGGCATTAATTATGGAATCTTATAACTCGTCTAGAGTAGATTAGTAAATTTATTTTATAGCTATTGGCTCGTAAATCCTGTTAGACTAGTTCCCTTAAATTATAATGTGCTTCAATATATTTGGGTATAGCTTTATAGAGCTACATATGTTAATGTTGCCGTATAATCAAGTGGGTGTATGTATTGGATGAATGCACGAATTGGTTAACTGTTTAATGTAAACTCTATTATAGTTAATAAAATGTAAGGCACCGAAGAAAAGAATTACTTGTTTTATGTCATTTTGTCTTATTTTTTGCCGTTTATATGAGGTTGAATTTTGCGAGTTTATATAAAATATGTTGGTTTCATATGATTCTGGTGCACCGTAAAAGGAATGGATAATGATCCCGGACTCTTAATCTGAAATCTTGGAGACTTAAGCGCAAATTACTTTTAATGCGAAACTAAGAGAAAATAATAAATGTACTGATGGATTTCAGCCATTGTGTGCGGGCAAATTACTGAAAAAACTAGTGCTTATATATTCACCTTTACTTGACGAACAAAGTTTCAATAAGGCAAGAGCAGTGTAACTCGCCTTAAAATTGCCTTTTTAAATACTGTGCTCAAATTACATTTGAGAAGAAGTGTTCTGAATTAACTAAATCAAGTTTGCATTCCTGAGACAATCGACAATCTAATTGTAGTCAACTGATCATACATAATATGTAAACTACTGCCAGTTAAACGTAAAAATGTGTTTCAAACTTTAAGTTCATCACTCTAGCACGACGGCAAATTCATTCGTAAAGACAAATTCGCAAGGCATATATATATGAAAATCATTATTTCATATGCTGATTTTACCTTTTGAAAATTTGCAAATCCAGCAAATGGAAAGAAATGTCGTCTGCAAATTTGTTATGCAGTTCCAAACATGAATAAATTGCAGCTTCGCCAAGCAAATGTAAGTTATACAATTAACAATCATTTATTGCGTGATTGGTGAGAAAAACTAATTAATTAAAGTTTGCAAGCTTGAGAGAAAACACCAACTCTATTGTATCTGACTAGTCGCAAAAAATAAAAAACTTCTGTCCGTCTTCTAAATTAAAATTTGACTACAACCTTTCCACGATTTACAAAATTTGATTATAAGGTAATTTTAATCAATGCAAAGAATAATAATTTTACATTGCTTGTCAGCTATTGCGAAATCGAATCTTTCCTTTCTTCTTCAGCGTACTTTTTCCTCCGTTTTGTATATTTAACCATTCTAGGAGTTAGTACAAATGGTATTTATTGTATATCATCTGAGATATATAATTCGCGAAAATTTCCTACCTGCTGAGGAAGAAATTTTAAAGGGCTGACTACCAATGCATTTTTTGCAGAGTTTATTGTAAAATATAGGAAATAAGCTAAACTTAGGTATTTCTTCCAACCTTCATTTATAATAACACTCATCACTAACTTTTTATGCATAAATAGTTTTGGTACACATATTCAATTATCTTAGGTGCCGGGGTAACGTGTGGAAAAGCATATTTCAAATTATTAGATTAATGGTTTTATTCCAGAGTTAATTATTTAATAGCTCAAATAAAATGAAATGGATACTAATATAATTAAATACAAATACAATGAAAGCTTTGCCATTTAGTTTCCATTGACTTGGTTTTTATCTAAAGTTTATAAATTCATTTTTGCTTTTCTGCTCAGCAAGGCTACATTTTGGGATTGGTCTCTATGAGCTTATCAGATAATCATATTTGCTTTATATCGATTGTATTGCTGCAATATATTTATTGTTCAAAAAATGACATCTTGTCTGTTAGTACATGACGTATTCGACAGGTCTTGGAATATCTAAGCTCATTCTCATTACAATATTAGACACAATATAACTTATTATCTAAATGGCATGAAATTTTTTTCCTATTTGCAATAGCGAAAAGAGCTAAGACATGGCCAAAGTTCGAACCATCAATAAAAAATTACCCATATCTCAAAAATCACTTGCTCATACAGGGGGGTATGTTTCAGACTCTGAAGCACATTTGCTCCGAATCGTGTCTTGGGCGCGGAAATTCTGGGAATTACGTGATCAATTGCCGATAAGATCTAAATAAAAAAACTTGATGAGATGCATTTGCTAACGTATACAAAGATTAATTTATACTGAAAAAAAAATTTATATATATATATGTAAGAACAAAACAACGTACTCCATTGAGTACGTTGTTTTGTTCTTACATTTTAAAAATGGTGAAAATAGAAACGATCAAAAAATATATATATATATATATATATATATATATATATATATATATATATATATATGCATTAACAGTCTTTCTTGGAATAGAGTGACCATGGTACTTCAATAAATTTATCGTTTCAATTTTCATCATTGTTTAAAATATGAGAACAGAACAACGTACTACATGGAATAACATTTATTAATAAATCTTATTTCTACCAGTATCTACAGCCATTGTTCTGGATTCGTTAGTATATTCGTTCATCCAATCCCAACTGTACATTTGTCGTAACCAATCTCCTCTTCGTTATGTTAGCTTTTGTTTTGCGCAATTTAGACCACTACTTTTGCGCAAATTAGACCACACCTTTTATGTAACGTCATTTGGTGTGTCATCGCTTTCATTTTAATTACGTCCGTAATTGCTGGATGTGTCGTGTTTTGCGAAACGTTAACTATTTTTGAAGGCCTGTCAGTTATGTCATTGTTTCAGTTTAATTTAATTTCTTTTTGAATTATTTTGTGCACGTTTAAGCAGGGCTTCAGCTTATTAATTGCAATAGCTTCAAAAGCCAGAAGCATTTTTCTCTTTTTTTGCATTTTAGAGAACTGAAAATTGTTACTACTTACAGCATGACCTGTGAGTAGTACATGTTCGCAAATTGCTGATTTTTCTGTAGGAGTTCCCCCCGTATTTGAGAGAGATGCTGATTTATTCTAGTTTCGAGCCTCTTTTTTGATCTGCCGATGTACTGAGCGTTGCAGGTACATTGAAATTTGTATACAGACAAAGGTGTTGACGTCACAGAGAGGCTATCTTTTTCATTCGTGCGCATCAGTTTTGTTGTGTTGAACACCACTCTCACCTGTATTGATGGAAATTGTGCTTTTGTCGCTCGAATTACTTTTCGTTTGAAGATTTCCGCTGGAAGATCACCTCCAAAGGGAACACTAAGCGTTACTATCTGGGGAGTTTGATTTTCCTCCAAATTGGCCTCGATTTTGTTGCGTTGCCTCAAGTTGTATTCGATGAACCAGTCCGGATAGTCATTATTTCTCAACGCTTCGCGAAACAAATTTAGCTCTACTTCAATGTTGTCCGGTGAACAAATCCTGCGTATTCGTGTGCCCAAATTTATTATTAGGTTCCTTTTGTACGCCCTTGGCACACTACTCATATAATGGATATATTGTCCAGTCCAGCTTGATTTCTTGTGAACTGACCTTGAGAGAGTACCTTCTTCATCTCTCGTTATTCCTACATCTAGGAAGGATAAATATCCGTCTTGTTCTTCTTCTATTGTAAACTTGATTGCCTGGTCTACCTTGTTTATGTGATGTAGCAGTGAATTTGTATCTTCATCCTTTTCAACGACCATGAAAGTATCGTCAACGTAGCGTACGTAAAAATGAGCTCCATTGATAAATGGTTTTAAACCAGTTGTTTCTAAATGGTGCATGTATATGTCTGCCAATACTGGTCCAAGAGGACTACCCATACCTATGCCGTCAATTTGTCTGTAAAAGACTCCTTGGAATATGAAATGTACGTTGGATGTACATAAAAAAGTAATTCTTTCATGTCGTCCACTTCTATCAGTGTTTCCGCTCTTGATTATCGTATTTATTCACATAGTATACCTATAGTTTTATTTATCGGAATACTAGTAAAGAGTGACTTTATATCGAGGAACACCATTTTCTTCTCTTTTAAATTCAGGTCGCGAATTTTTTCCACAAATTGAAAGCTATCCTGTACAACGTGCTCTATTCTTCCTTTCATGATTGGTTTTATAATCCGGCATAATAGTCTGGCTGCCTCGTGCTGTGGAGAATTTACCATAGATAAAATGGGCCTGAAAGGCAGAAGTCTTTTATTGTTTCTTATTTTGTGAACCTTGGGCAACCCATATAATATCGGTTGCGTTGAACCTACGGGCTTTGCATGTCTGCATTCTGTAATAAAAGCATTTTTGTGCGCTATGTCGATTTCTTGTTTAGCTTCGACCTTCAAAATATTTCGGTTTTGATTCTTCGTTAAGGTACTTTCTAATTTTGCCGGAGTGTCGCGTTGTACCTCTTCGCGTTTAAATTTGGATTTTTCGTTCATTAACACTTCTCCGAAGTGCGTATGGCCAATATATGCGCACATTCAAAGTCAATAAACTGGTCACCAAAAGGCATCTAGAGGAACTAAATGAGCTACAACGAAACAAACAAATCAGACTCATGAAGCCAGACAAAGGAACAGGCGTAGTGTTAATGAAGTATACGGACTATGGTCAGGCTATTTTACAAATTCTGAACGAAAATTCCAAATTTAAACGCGAAGAGGTACAACGCGACACTCCAGCAAAATTAGAAATTACCACAACGAAGATTCTAAACCGAATTATTTTGAAGGTCGAAGCTAAACAAGAAATCGACATAGCGCACAAAAATGCTTTTATTACAGAATGCAGACATGCAAAGCCCGTAGGTTCAACGCAACCGATATTATATGGGTTTCCCAAGGTTCACAAAATGAGCAACAATAAAGGACTTCCGCCTTTCAGGCTCATTTTATCTATGATAAATTCTCCACAGCACGGGGCAGCCAAACTATTATGCTGGATCATAAAACCAATCATGAAAGGAAGAATAGAGCACGTTGTACAGGATAGCTTTCAATTTGTGGAAAAAATTCGCGACCTGAATTTAAATGAGAGGAAAATGGTGTCCCTCGATATAAAATCACTCTTTTCTAGCATTCCAATAAATAAAACTATAAATATCCTATGTAAATATATACGATCATCAGGAGCGGAAACACTGATAGAAGTGGACGACATTAGAGAACTATTTTTTTATGTACATCCAACATACATTTCGTATTCCAAGTAGTATTTTACAGACAAATTGACGGCATAGAAATGGGTAGTCCTCTTGGACCAGTATTGGCAGACATATACATGCATTATTTAGAAACTACTGGTTTAAAACCATTTATCAATGGAGCTCATTTTAAAGTACGCTACGTTGACGTTACATTCATGGTCGTTGAAAAAGATGAAGATGGAAATGCACTGCTGCATCACATAAACAAGGTAGACCAAGCAATCAAGTTTACAACAGAAGAAGAACAAGACGGATATTTATCCTTCCTAGATGTAGGAATAAAGTGAGATGAAGAAAGTACATTCTCAAGGTCAGTTTACAAGAAATCAAGCTGGACTGGACAATATATCCATTTTTTCAGTAGTGTGCCAAGGGCGTACAAAAGGAACCTAATAAATATTTTTGGCACACGAATACGCAGGATTTGTTCACTGAACAAAATTGAATTGGAGCTAAATTTGCTTCGCGAAGCGTTGAGAAATAATGGCTATCCGGACTAGTTCATCAAATACAACTTGAGGCAACACAACAAAATCGAGACCAATTTGGAGGAAAACAAAACGCCCCAGAGAGTAACTCTTAGTGTTCACTTTGGAGGTGATCTTCCAGCTGAAATCTTCAAAAGAAAAGTAATTCGAGCGACTAAAGCACAATTTCCTTCAATACAGGTGAGAGTGGTGTTCAACACAGCAATACTGATGCGCACGAATGAAAAAGATAGCCTCTCTGTGACGTCAACACTTTTGTCTGTATAAATATTTCAATGTACCTGCAACGCTCAGTACATCGGCAGATCAAAAAAGATGCTTGAAACTAGAATAAATCAGCGTCTCTCTCGAGAACTATTAAAGAGGGGTGCAGCCTCTGCACTAAAATCAGCAATTTGGAACATGTACTACTGACAGGTCATGCTGTAAGTAGTAACAATTTTTCAGTTCTCTACAAGGCAAAAACAGAGAAAATGCTTCTGGCTTTTGAAGCTATTGCACTTAAAAAGCTGAAGCCCTGCATAAACATGCAGAAAATAATTCAAAAAGAAATTAAATTGGACTAAAACAAAGACATAAATGACAGCACTTCAAAAATAGTTAACGTTTCGCAAAACATGACACATCCATCAATTACGGACGCAATTACAATGAAAGCGATGACACACCAAATGACGTTACGCAAAAGGAGTGGTCAAAATTGAGCAAAGGTAGTGGTCTAAATTCCGCAAAACAAAAGGCTAACATAACGAAGAGGAGATTGGTTACGACAAATGTACAGTTGGGATTAGATGAATGAATATACTAACGAATCCAGAACAATGGCTGTAGATTCTGGTAGAAATAAGATTTATCAATAAATGTAATTCCTTGGAGTACGTTGTTTTGTTCTCATATTTGAAACACTGGTGAAAATTGAAACTATATATATATATATATATATATATATATATATATATGTATATATATATTTATATATATATATATATGTATATATATATATATATATATATATATATATATATTTATGATTAAGTTCAATTAAAATCCTTCTAGAACGATTTATACACATTAGGTATATTTAGAAAAGTAATCATTTATCATATTTATTAATCAGTACAAATGAGATAATTCTTTACTTAAGTATATTTGGATGTACTAAGGTGTAGAATAGTCTTTGTCTCTACGCTTTAATTTGTACGTTGTTTCATTCTGATTGGCAAAGTAATTTTTGTGTTTAATAGATTGATAGGTCCAACGCGCATGCCTGTTCTGCGCCATTTTTCGACGACAGTTTCCAGAGTATTCGCGCATGTAATGTCACCCTGAATGTTTTACATAATATCAGCCATTTTTCTGCTATTGTAGGTTCTATTGATGAAGATAATAAGGCTGAGCATGGAATTTTAAAAGTTGCTTTTCCTTTACAGATGATCAGTCAATTATGCATTAGGCATTAATTACCTTGGATCAAGTCAGTCCAGGAAAGGATTTAAATTATACGCAAATTTAAAATGAACAGAAGTATTATCCTAAGTAAAGTTTCGTTTTGTGCTTACTGGCAACTCCCAAGTAGGAGCCGTCACTACACCAAAATACTATTACAGATTTGTTTAGACAATTTGGTGTTGTTTGACGTTGATATCTAGTAATCCTATATGTATTAAAACATTAGTTGTAGAGGTAACTTCAGAAAGTCGTTAGCAATGAAACTTCAAAGTTTAATCACTAAACGCAATGTTTAAAAAACTGTGATTGGTATCAACACCATGATGTATTTGTGCACAAAGCTTGTGCATAAATTTATAATTAGAATTATTTGTAAACAGTTGTGACGGGGCAGACCAGAAAAAAGCGAACCTGTATGATTTCCCGCTAAAACATTACTCAATAATCAAATGAGCGATATAGCAGTGCTTAGCTAATAATTATGCATAGAGGTGATATTGTGTGTAAGGATATTATTATTCAGTAAAACCTTTTGCATACAGGCTATTAATGGAACGAGTATCGTTTTCATCGAAAGGCACAACTCTGAACAAATAAAACGACACAGGAATTCACGTTCAAAAAGTGTGGCAGTTTGACGTAATAGTTATTGTTTGAGTTAAAACGAGGTTCGTGGATCTTGACAAATGCGACTGAAAGCCGATTGAATGTCATCAAATAATTACAACGAAAAAGACTATTTAGGTTGATGCAAGAATTCTATTTCCACGCAAAAATAAATATTTTCATAGAACAAAAGGTGACAACTTTTGAAGTGATACTACAATAGTTTTATCGCGTAGAATTGGTGTTTTCCACAAACGCAAATAGGTAAAATGTTGAATCTTTGCTCTAAACATGAATTTCTCAATAAATTTAGACTGCACTTCAACGAATGATATAAATGGATGTCAGTAAGGTTATCACAACATGTTTTATTTCAAATCAGTGTTTGTTGTCAGAACAATTTGAATTATTAATTAATTGGTTTTTGCTACATCGGTGGCTCCAACTTAACGGTAATCCAATTAAACAATCGTTGATTGCACGGGTAATGGTAGTAATTCTTTAAATTAAGTTTACGAGCTTGTAGTACGAGTGAATGACGTTAGTTCTGCTATGCTGTTCGACGACTGGATTAATGCAATGAAACATAATCAGCATGCCAGTAAGTTTAAATATCAGGTGCTAAAATTACTAAAACTAAGCATATGATAATTTCATGGGAAATGCTGCCAAATTTCGGTTTGTTCTGCTTTCTATGTAGGTAACTTCGAGTTCTAACTTCCATTTAATATATTTTCTGATAATTTAATGGCAAAATCAATCGTCATGCTACATGCGCAGTTTTGTTTGTTGTTCCGGTACGCAAACATGATTAAAATCATACTTATCGTTACACACGCGATTAAAATATTGTCGGTCATTTGACCTTTTTTGTAGTATAATTAAATTAATAGCATTTAAAGCTTGCTTGTTAAGAGCAGACTTTTAAATAGCCGATAAAAATGTTGCCAAAACAAATATATGTTATCTGGATAGAAATATTGTTGAGCAGATAACTGAGAACGAGTGAGCAATGCTTTTGAATTTAAGATAATAAGCTTTGTTATAGATATAACTCGTTTGACGCTGAAAAATATAATTATTCACAACAGATAAACACCTGTTAAAATTTATAATTTTGTCTTGACTTATAAACAATCATAGTTTGCGCGTGTAATAATGACATTTATTTAGATCAATTTTGCGAGATTGTGAAAAACACCAATTCCATTGTATCTCACCGGTAGCGACATTTTTGGAATTATTTATTCCATGTCATAGCATCATTTATCTAGTTTTATCATATTAGTTTATACACATAAAAGATAGCGAAGAATAATTTGCAGTTATAAAGTTAGAAGTCTTGAATGAAAAAGAAAAAGAGGTACGTGATATGTATTGGCAACATCTTTATTCGGAGATAAATACTTACTAAATAAAAAGATGCAGAATAATACATCATTATCTTGCCTATCCCCTAAAACAATTTGTATCGTGAAATACATATCTGAAACAAATTAATATATGTATTCATGATGCCAGTAAAAGCTAAACATTGCTTAAGGTGATGAAAGCAGTTCATTAAGTGTAACACGTTTGTCCTTAATGAGAACTCGTCAAGTACTTGCCAGAATTTGTTTGACCAGCGCTCGAACTGTGGCATACTTCGCTTCTGTGTCGTACTATCATTGACCCGGTTACGGCAAATTCCGTAAAGTAATTCGCGAGTTCAAAATATAGACAAAATAAGCCAAATTACTGAATTGCCTTCAATTTCAGAAGCAGTTTGATTTATACTGACAATATGTGTGTGTTACTATAATCAAGATGGCGACATTGATAAAAACACCTGGCCCATTAATACATATATTTGGGTCTAAATGGATGCCATATAAGATCCACCTAAATGAAAATACCTAACCGAGTTCCATTTGCTAGTATACAACCAGATTCAGAAGCCTACGTGTTCAGGTTCGAGCTCTCTCCGTGGCAAATTCTGGCCAGTACGTGATAATTTCCAAATTAGAACTAAACCGATCTACTGGATGAATTTCCTATTCTACACTATGCAATTCTTCTTTAATACTGACAAATGTATGTACTTAATTGGTCAGGTGTTTATATCAAGATCACAACCTTGATTACATTAATTGTTATTACCGCCTGCGCAACCAATGTTCGTTGAGTATGTAAACACACACACAAACATATATATATATATATATATATATATATATATATATATATATATATATATATATCCAGCAATATAATTTTATTTCAATATAATATTCTCAGGTGAAACGAGTAGATTTTATAATAACAGCGCAGAAGTGGCTATTTATAACTTCATGCAGATGAAAATATAAATAGTCTGAACCTAAATGGAAGGCACAATTCCGATGTAAATTTGCTCTATTCGAACTACTGTTGGGGCATATCCCAGCAAGTACTTGACGAGTTCTGAATAAAGACGAACGCGTTTTCCTTGATGAATTGCCTTTTCTGTCTCAGTAAAAGTTTTTTATACGAGCAATGAATATATCAAAACCAAGCCCTATAACTTAAAATTTAATTTATTTAAATTTATACACTCTCATTACGGTTCACGTTTACAGATTTGTCAAAAGAAATATACGCAATACGAACGAATAATACGTTAATCGAAAAAAAACACTGACATCGAATTGAAAAAAATAAATTTATGTATTTATTTTGGAGTAATATTATTTATATTTATCTAAGATACGTCGGAATTTTTATTGAACTATTAAGATCAATCTCCTTCCAAATAAATAAACGAATTCTTTTTGACGCTGTGTTGTATATCATTTATGTACGTGTGCAGGAATTAATTATAAATTTATGTTTGTATGAATGTTTCTTCGCGCTGTCTAACATCTGGTTATTCATTTTGTCTAAAAAGATCTTTAGCTGGTTTCTGCATCCCATCTGCTCGAAAAAATGTGCACGTCTGTTTTTCATGATTATGCGTTTCTAATGTGTTTATTTAGTTTCCGCATAGCCCGAATTTGCGTAATTTTTGACATTAATACTTCTTCAATTTTTCCAACCAGGTATTCCTTCCTTGCTTCGTGTAGCTCTAACTGGATGCTTTTAGATTAACATTTATAAATATGCTGTTGCCAGCTTTGCTGTCGATGATACACTGGGTGACGTCAACATCGATACGTCTCATTGTGATGCCTCTTTTCATCCATAACTTCTAACTGATATTGTTTTTTAGTTCATATTAGTTTTAATTATTTATCAAAAAATCGTTAAAGAAATTTTAACTTCGTCTATGCAAGGGGTATATATATATTGCTGCGAGCAGATTATTTTTACTAGGAAATATATACCTATATATTTTTTATGTAAAGTAATCATTACAAGATAGAGTAAGTTCAATTCATCTACTAGACCGGTTTCCTGCTTATTTGGTGCTCAAAATTATTAGACAGACTTCGCGCGGTCGCTACTGGAAACTAAGATAATTTGATTCTTAGTCATACAACTCATTCGCAACACCACAGAAGACACGCATTAAAGGCCATTATACTTTCAAGATACAAAATTATGTTTTTGTCCTATTTTCATTCACATGGATTTTGTGAATACCCCTTCTGTATATTTCGTATCGATATATTCTTTAAATGGAATTTGCGTTTGCGAATTGCTTTCATTTTTCGAGCTGATACCACAATTGACGGTTGCGGGACAATTGATAGCACTCATAAGTCGGTGATATATTGATTCTTTTACATTTCCAGGTGCACAGCTTGTTTTTTTATTGATTCCTGTGCTCACACTGGTCCCGTGACACATAAACTGTCCTTACACTGCTTATCCGAAAACGTTTGTGAATTATGATTTTCTGAATTTTGTCCGAAATGTCGGGACTCAGTTCCAGTCCTATCTTCAGGGTTGACACTATTACTTACAGAAAAACACAATTTATGGCAATTTTCATATCCTCATTCAAGACAGATATATTTATATATACTTTAAATCCTAAATTACCTTTCTTGTTTGCGCAAAATCCGGCTTTAATAACTGTCCTCTTATACTCACATGAACTACCTAAGCTATCCATAAAAACACAAACAAAAACTTATCCACATATATATGTGTACTCTATTCTAAATTGACATTTATTGAAAAAGTATAATTAATTCATATAGATTGATATATACGCCTATCCGTGATATCAATATTATTTAAATTGCTTTTCCAGACGTGTAGATGGGTCAATAAAATTTTCATTTACATTGTATTAATTTAACCTCAATTCGCGGTATACGTAAGCTCATCCTGTTTGCAATAGGTTATAGAAAGAGTGAGGTTAATAAAACTGTTGATAGAATATATTTTAACTCCAATGAAATTCCCCGTTAACTTAATCTAATCCTGCATTCAATAGTTTATAGAGAGAGTGCGGTTTGTAAAATTGTTAATAGAATATAGTTTGACTCCTACTCAACTCCCCGTTACTTAATATAACTGAAGATAGAATATAGTAGTACTCCTAAATTTTAACAATACCGAATACCTCGCCTATAATTAAATGATAAATCAACTAAATGAAACTTTATTTATATTCATATCCTGTATAAATTTATTTTTGTCACTTATATATATATATATATATATATATATATATATATATATATATATATATATACATATACATATACATATTTATACATATATATATATATATATATAAAATATATAGTTATCTATGTACATACAATAATATACATATAAGAAATAAGGTGTGTTGATGTGATCCACCTTGAGTGCAAAATATATCAACTTTAATTATTTTAAGAATAAATAAACAAATTTTTTTAAAACTTTTTATTTATATATTGATTTATTTATTACAATTTATTTATTTATACCCAGCTCTTATATATATATTCATTCATTCTAAATAATTATATAAGTAATTATGTGATATGTTCCCACATCCTAAATAATTAACTAAATATCTAGTTATATATAATATGCTTATCAAATATGTAACCATGTGAATTTTTCAAGTACTATGTTAATATTTGAATGTTTACCTATTTGTCTATTTATTCAAACCATATATTTATATTCATGTATATGTATACATATATCAATATATATGTATAGCCATATCTATCTATGCATATATATATATATATATATATATATATATATATATATATATATATATATATATATAAAACAACAAGTAAGAAACCGATATCTTTGATCTTCATGTACCTTAAATTTATCCTGAGTTCATTAAATATCAGCATTATATATATATATATATATATATATATATATATATATATATATATATATATATATATCTAATTAGGAAGATAAAGCACAATAATAAAAAAGTGGATAATAGCCAATTATTTCGAGATTACTAAACTTCGCTCTACAATCTTGCATTTATTAACATTCTGGGTTTTCATTTGATTATGTAGGTGGCAACAAATCTGACTCGGTTTTACTTCTATTTTCGAGGAAAATTTTGCTAATGAACAACTATTCAGAGCGATTCATTGCTGTCAACATCAGACCACGACAGATTCGCACTAGAGAGGATACCGTCAAGCAGGTTTTCCTAAACTTACCATTTAGAGGCGACGTACCAACCTCAATAATTGCACCGCGGCTGAATAGAATAACTAAAGGGAATTTTCCTGGTGTAAAGGTAAATATATTAAATTTTATACACAGAGAATCATGAGGTTGGATGCCAAAGATAAATTGCCAATTCTTTCCAAATCATTCATAGTCACCAAATTCTCATGTATGTGCGGTAGAACATATATCGGACGTACGAAGAAGCAATTGATTAACAGAATCCAGAACCATTTTCCACAGTGATTGATTAACAAAGACTTGGCAACGTCAGGAAAATCAGCTATTTCCGATCATATATTGGAAACGGGACACCCAGTCAATTTTGACCAATTTCTCAATTCTACATAAAGCAAAATCAGAAAATTTATTATTTATTTATGAAACCCTTTATATAAAACAACAGGCACCTGGCCGAAATATTCAAAAGTTTCATCAACATGATATTCTAATCGACTGGCCACGAATAACAAAATTCAACAACAATTTACTAGTATCCAGGCAAGACCGAACACGCCCTCGACTAGACACAGCAAAAATTCAATCGGATTGGCAACAAACTGAAGAGGAAAACACAGATGCACATACGGTGACAGAAATTTCCAAACAATATGAGCGTTCAACACTGCAATCCGCACTTGCGCTGTTACCAAGTGAAGAACACAAATTTGCGCAAAAAGGTGAAACGAAAGACTACACTCGGAAAAATAGCACTCGTACACGTAACAGCGAACAATGCGAACAGATGGTTAATTCTCAAGCCATCAATACAATAATGACCAGATCTCAGACATCACTTTGCAATACAGCGAGAATGACCTTTACATGCAAACAGGCACACACAGACACAAACGCATACACACTTACCAATCAGCCAAAACAAGAAATAGAAGTAAAACCGAGTCAGATTTGTTGCCACCCACATAATCAAATGAAAACCCAGAATGTATATAAATGAAAGATTGTAGAGCGAAGTTTAGTATTCTCGAAATAAATGGCCATTATCCACTTTGTTATTAATTTGTTTTTTCTTCCTAATTAGAAATATACTGTGTAATATTCGAAGGCAATGGACATTATATATACATATATATATATATATATATTATATATATATATATGCAATACCCTTATTTTTCTACAGATGTCACATTCATGCATTTTAGGTAGCACACAGGACAAAGAATGAGGTGTCCAACTGACTCATATAGAATATGAATATAGAAATTTATATTTAGACTGATATACTATAATTGTAGTGAACTGTGAACTGGGAGAACTTATGATGTTACTTATAGGGCGATTTAGATATAAATATGATATTTGGCTGGTACATTTATATATATATATATATATATATATATATATATTCTTATAATTAGGAAAACACAAATAATATATATATATATATATATATATATATGTTTTATTAATGATAAGGTTATTATACATGGTGTATACACGTAAAAATATATAGACGGATATTATTATCTATTTTTATAAGGTGTAGGATGAACTCAGTCTGTTTATAATTTTATTGAGATATGCATAATATATATGGTGTGTGGACATACATATGAATAAATATTTAGATATTCATATATGAACTCATACGTTTGCTAATATGATTATTTAATTATTCACACCATATATTGTGTATAAACATACTTTTCGATGGATAATCAGATTCCTATATATGATGTAATAGGAACTCACATGGTTGCTTATGCGTACATAATATGTGTGATGTGTATATTTACATATATCGGTATAAAATGAGTGTATATAATATATATATATATATATATATATATATATATATATATATATATGTATATTTGTAATGTATATGTCATTTACTAAGGGCGAATTTTAAGTACTTCAATATCAAATAACCTGAGTTTCTTGATTAGTATTGATACAATATATATATATATTATATATATATATATATATATATATATATATTATATCCATGCCCTTTTAATTAACACAGTATTCTTATAATTAGGAAAACAACACAAATAACAAAGTGGATAAGGCCATTTATTTCGTGAATACTAATCATCTCTTATACAATCATACATATTTATTATATACATATATATATATATATATATATATATACATATACATATATATATATATATATATATATATAAAGTACAAGATCTCAGACATCACTTTGCCATACATCGAGAAAGACTTTTACATGCAAACAAGTACACACAGACACAAACGCATACATATTTACTAATTAGCACAAGAAAATAAATAGCCGTAAAACCGAGTATATATATATATATATATATATATATATATATATATATATATATATATATGTGAAACATATATATATTTATATATGTATATATATATATGGTTCCGAAAACATAAACAAATAAGTAAACATTTAAATATTAATATAGTGAATTTGACAGATTTAGTCATTGGGAAACTCAAATGGTTGATTATATGTAAGCATGTTGAATATAATGTGTACACTTATATAACACGGATGGATAATTAGATAACTATATAAGATTTGGGAACATATAGCATGGTTGCTAATATGATTATATAGATATGAATAATATATATTAAAGAAATATATATAAGATATAGTTATAAATAAATAAATATTAATAAATATATAAATTTATTGTTAGAAGTTTTACCATTCTTAAAAAATATGAGAACAAGGGAACGTACTTCATGGAATAACATTTATTAATTAATTTTATTTCTACCAGTATCTACATCTATTATTCTAGATTCGTTATTAATCTCGTTCATCCAATCACAACTTTACATTTGTATATTCTTTGTATATTCTTATATTTTCATTGATAACTATATGGTTTGTAGACAAATATTTAGGTGAATATATTAAATTTATACAGGTTATGAATATAAATGAAGATTTATTTACCTGATATATCATTCGTGTTTATAGGCTGCGTATTTCGTATTGTCCAAACTTTGGAGTACTAATATATTCTATCAACAGTTATATTAACCTCACTCTCTCTATAACCTTTTGCATACAGGATGCGATTAAGTAAATAGGGAAATGAGCTGGAGTCATAATATATTCTATAAATAGATTTAATAACCTCACTCTCTCAATAAGCTAATCCAAACCGGATGAGATTAGGTATAACGGGAAATGAAGATTATTGTTATACAATTTAAATGGAAATTTTATTGGTCCTTCTACGCATGCGTAAAAGCAATTTAAAAAAAACGTTTCATCACGTTTATGTCAATCCATACGAATTAATGATATTTATTCTATAAATGTCAAATGAGTTTAGAGTACACATACATGCGTTTAAAAGTTTTGTTTTTGGGTATTTGTGTAGTTTCGGGTACACATCAGAGTATAAGAGAATAGCTATTAAGGTCGGATATTGGAACAGACAAGAAAAATACTTTACGAATTAAAATTTATATAAAAAGGTCTGTCTTGCATGAGGATATCACACTTGTCAAAGTTTGAATTGTGTGAATATGGTGCCAACCGTGAAAATGGGACTAGAATTTACGTTCCGAATATTCGTACTTGATTTCCAAACATTTCCAGATAAGTAATGCAAGGACAACATCAAAACAACAGAACGAGTTAGAGTCCATCAATCAATTAAAAAAACAAGCCTTGTACAGGGAAATGTAAAGGAATCAAGATTTTACTGACTTACGAGTTCTATCAATTGTCACGCATCCGTCAATTTTGGTATCAGCTCGAAATACCACATTCGACCTTAACATTTATATTGCCATCTACATTTCTTTTTATATAATTCACTAAGTGATCTCAGGAAATATAATTAATTTTAAATATAATGAGAGAATTTGTTAAAATATGTTGTTGGAAAATACTTTTCATTAAAATATAATGTCATTATGGAGAACTCATCTGTAAAATCTATAACTGCTGCGGCCGGAATTTGAGCTCATCTATATTTGAATTGACTTTACGCAACAAATTCTGTTTATTACTGATTCCAAGCACAACATACACTTTCCATTTATAGTACCAACTTGTGTTTCATGTCAGCATTTTTTTATTTATGTCAGTCTTCTTTTCATATAAAGTTCAATCTGGGCAACCCCAAATTATCTGCATAAGACTAATACCATGCCACTTGTTTTTAAAAATTAAAATATAAGGGCATAAATTGTTCATATATGCTTTCGGAATTGAATTAGCGTAGCATAGGATAGCCAATACAATTCATCAACAACCGGTTTATTTTTTCAATATCACCTCCATGATTTAAATTGTTTTATTTTATAAAGATAATTCAAGAATGGCTAGTTTGATCTTTAGAATTAAAGTGATAACAACAATGGAAACCCTCAAGGAACAAAACATATAATTTGAAATAAAAACTCAAATTTAATCAAAATGCTTTCTAATTCATATCCAAGACACAGGAATTCTAGCTACCAATGACTATTGCCTAATATAGGCAAAAACATTTTCTTATACTTATTGCATTTGCTGCACTTTGCAATCCACAAATTATGACGAAAAAATATATTTATTGTAATCCGGCTATTGAGCTTTAATTCAATTTACTTCAATCGTTAGAAGACTATCAGGCATAACACGACAAATCAAGAATGGCTAGATAAGAATTAAGTTTGAAAGAGATATTCATGCGCACTCACCTGTACGTAAAACTGGACAAAAAACAAAGTTAGGCATGTGAATTTAAATATTTCTAGGATAGTTGCGTAGTGTGAGCGTCACATCTTGATTTTCCGTGATTTGACTTCGCGGGTTGTCGCTTTACACTATCAGTTTGCAAAGATCCAATTTATCCTCATTTTGAAGTACACATTAAGTTCGTCTTCTTGTTCGCTGGGTGCGAATTCGTTCCTTTCTTCTGAAGGCTTCAACAACGTTCATACTAACCACTTGAAATGAGGTTCGAACGAAGATTAGATCATACCTTATTTCCAGTGTTTAGTATGAACGATGTTGAAACCTTCGCAAGAAAGGGACGATTCTCTACACAGCTAACAAGAAGACTAATTCGATGCGCCCTTTGAGATGGAAATCAATCGGATCATTGTGAAAATAATAGTGCGAAGCGATACCACACGAATGCAAATCGCGAAGAATCAAGATGCGAATTTAAAAATGCTTACAATGCGCTGCTTTTGTGATGAAAGTTTCAATTTGTGAGACCTTCAACCTAATGCTTTTGTGTTCCCATCCTATCCCCAGTAATAATGCATCAGTTTCATGATTGCCTAATAAGACAGAAACAATTCTAGTATATTAATTTAATAGATTATTTTATATTCAGTTTCGTTTACACCAATAACATTTATATAAACAAATAATGGCACTATGTCCTCATTCCCTATAACTTGTGAATGTGGCATGTTATCTAGCTTATAATGACGGATCATTTGTAGTTTCATTAAATCAACTTTGCGAGCTTGATGTGAACATCAATCCCATTGTATTTAACCAGTCGTCGAACAACATTACAAAACTACAGCCAATCCTACGCACTGACGCGTTTCGACCTTCCATGATCATCAACAGAGTACGACGGCAAACTGACTAGCGAGGATCAAACCGCATTGCCTATATATGGAAATCAAAATTAGATATGCGGCTCTCACATCTAGTAGTCTTGCATACATTGTACGTGACTGGAAATCTCGGCTGCACAATTCCTATGCAGTCACGAACATTAGCTATTTGTAGCTTTCGCCGCATATATACTTATATATATATCTAAAATATATATATATATATATACATATCATATATATATATATAGACAATACAATTAAACAATAATTGATTGTGCGGTGGTGTTAACATTTCTTTGCGAGCTTGAAGTAAACACCAATCCAATTTTATTTAACCAGTCGTCGAACAACATAAGAAAACTACCGCGTAATCAATTATTGTTTAATTGTATTGTCTATATATATGCAAGTGGCGAAAGCTACAAACAGCTAATGTTCGTCACTGCATAGAAATTGTGTAGCCGACATTTCCAGTCACGTACAATATATTCAAAACTTATAGAGGTGAGGGCCGCTTATATAATTTTTTCTTTTCATATATATGCAATGCGGTTTGATCCTCGCTAGTCAGTTTACCGTCGTACTCTGGTAATGATCATGTAAGTTCAAAACGTGTTAGTGCGTTGCGATTGGCTGTAGTTTTATTATGGTGTTCGACGACCAATTAAATAAAATGGGATTAGTGTTTACTTCAAGCTCACAAACTTGATTTAAAGAATTTCACCATCATCCACGCAATCATTTTTTTTTTAATTGTATTGTCTATACATGTTTTGTTTGTTTGGATTTTGTCGAAAGCAAAACACACTGGAATCCAACTTAAGTAGAGTTTTGCCCAAATAAATAAGTTTTTATCAAAATTAAAACGGCATGAACATTACAGACGTGATTGACGTAGTGGATGAGTCAAATTATTCCAAACGAAATGCTGCCGGGTTTAAATCCCTAGCGACTGTAATTCCTGCTACAGCTGACATATAAACATTAGGAACAAAACTAGTTAGGTGTATCATAAACATTTTTTCTATTGCTCTATGTTTTGCTTATATTGGCAACGTATATCTATATATTGTCGAATCCTGTCTTTATACACCTTACTTATAGCTGCAGAAATATTTAAAATCCAAATTTAACGCTTTTGTTGTTGTTGTTTGACGATTGGTTAAATACAATAGGATTGGTGTTTACTTCAAGCTCACAAACTTGATTTAAAGAATTGTTACCACCATCCGCACAATCAATGATTGTTTAGCAAATTTAACTGTTTAGTTAAGAATGCTCATTGTGAAATAAATCGGGTTAGTCCTATGTGGGTGTTTAATTTCATTATTTGGTTTCTTCCATAGCCAATACACCAAAAATGCTTCGCCAGGTCTAAACTTCTGTTAAGTTTAACTAGTCACTTAAAAGTGTGTCCTGCATATGCATGTTTTCCGATTCGTTTTGGATTCATCAGACACAATCATGAATATTTATATGTAAACTCGTCTTTGATAAACACGAGTCTTTCACTACTACCGATTTTGTTAATTTTTGTTTGTTTTCCCTGGGTCTATCTTCATTTTGTATTACAATACATTTACCTCATTCTGTATGATTGGTCAATAATAACGCATGATTTTGCGATTTTCCTTCATAAATCTCTTTAATCAACATGAATATTTGTTTTTGTTTTAGTTCTACAATGTATTATTTATCAAGTGAGCCTAATAGACCTAAGTCAACAAGACAATTACATTATTCGGCTTATGTTTGCTTTTACTGAAGGTGTTTCTATCAATTGCAGCTCCCATTCTCACTTTAGCCTAGTGCGATACAAGATTTACAATGAACGTTTGAATTTTCGGTATAAATCAGTTTTTTACACTTTTGAAACATTTCTGTACTAGTTCGTAACCAAGGCATTTGTCATACCTAATCATACCAAATTTCGCAAGTATCTTGGATAAACCTCTGCCGTCTAACGAAACCAATATAACTGACCATTATTTTATTCATTATACTCGTCCGTAATTAAATTGCAATATATCTTATTTAAGACTAAATTTATATAGCATTGCAATTCATGTATAGCCAAATGACTCAATTGGACTGGATTTCTTAGAAATGTAATTTCGTTATCTTTCGTTAGTTTTTGTTTGAATCTGCAATAACTACTACTTCACCATATCGTCCTCCAATCCCCATTTCTTTGATATAGCCGAGTTTTTATATAGGACAGGTTTTTCCACGAAAATTCAGTTCATATGCTATTGTGCATTTCCAAATTAGTACAAATAATAATTTTTTAATCGGTGGGAAAATGTGATTAGCAACTGCTGCTCTTCCTTGGTATAAACAGATGACCAATTAAGTACATATATTTGTCAGTATAAACTAAGAAATGTGTAGTGTATAAAAGGCAATTCATCCTGTAGTCCGGTTTCGTCCTCATTGGGAACTCCTCACGTACTAGTCAGAATTTGCCGCGGGCAGGGAACGTCTGCTAAGGAATCTCGTGCTCTAACCACTGAGCCACAGTCCCGCTCACTACCACATTTTTCAGTTATATACTAACTAGCGTAAATCGGTTAGTTTTTTCTTTAAGGTGGAGCTCATATGACGTCCATTTAGACCAAAATTTCCAACTAACCATTCTTAATCTGCTATTATTGAACAGATATCATATTAGATTGGGAAGCAGTATTGGAATGAACATCTATATAATTAAACGATCATTGATTGCGTGGGTGGTGATAACAATTACTATTATCAAGGTTGCGAACAAATATAAACACCTGACCCATTGAGACATAAATTTGTCAGTATAAAGTAAGAATTGTATAGTGTAGAAAAAGCAATTCATCAAGTAGACCACTTTCGTCCTTATTGGGAACTCATTGTGTAGTGGCCAGAATTTTTCGCGGAAAGAGCTCGAACCCGGGCATGTCTGATTCGAAAACTAGTGCTCTAACTACTAAGCCACCCTGCTGCAGACTACACACAATTTTCAGTTATATGTACTAACTAACGTATAATTAAACCATATGAGCTCCTCCATATAGAAAAAAGACTAACCGAGGTTCATTCGGATATCCATTCCAATACTGATACTAAGTGTAGTATGGCATCTATTCAATAATAACAGATTAAGAATGGTTAGTTGGAAATTTGGATTTAAATGGACGTCATATGACCTCTACCTTTAAGAAAAATGACTAACCGATGTAAATTACTTAGTATATGGTTAAAAATTGTGTTTAGTGTGCGGCAAGGTGGCACAATGTTTGGAGCACCAGATTCCGAAGCAGGCATGCCAAGGTTCGAGCCCTCTCCACGGAAAATTCTCACCAGTACGTGATAAGTTCTCAATAAGGACGAAACCAGTTTACTGGATGAATTTCCTTTTCTACACTATACAATTCTTAGTTTATACTGACAAATGTATGCATTTAATGAGTCACGTGTTTATATCAAGATCGTGACCTTCATTACAATAATTGTTGTCACCGCCCACGTAACCAATGTTCGTTTAATTAAATAAATGTTCAATTCATTACTACTTCCCCATATAGAATGGTATCTTTTCAATAATGACAGATTAGGAATGGTTAGTTGGAAGTTTGGTTCTAAATGGACGCCATATGAGCTCCACCTTAAATAAAACAGATAGCCGATTTACGTTAGTATATAACTTAAAATTGTTTGTAGTGTGCGGCAGGGTGGCTCAGTGGTAAGAGCACCAGATTCTGAAGCAGGCGTGTCCAAGTTTGAGCCCTGTCCGCGGTAAATTCTGGCCATTACCTAATGAGTTCCCAATAAGGACGAAAACGGTCTACTGGCTTAAATGTCTTTTCTACGCTATACAATTCTTAGTTTATACTGGGAAATGTATGCACTGATGCTGAAAAGCAATAATGGCTATATTTAGGGTTGAATTAAATGTAAGAATATTGCCAAACAGAAGCAAGTCCTGGAATCAGCAGATTTGTCTCGCAAATTATTAGACATAAATAGTTATTATTTAAATTTATACGAAAAAACCACTATATATTTTATGCTAAATATATGAAATAACTGGCAAGTAAAAATGGCTACTTAATCTTGTTTAGAAAAGCTGGTAAGATTGGTATCGGAAAAATGAAGACTTTTATCCAAGTATTAAGAATCATTTGAGATTGTCAAACTGAAAATATTATTATTCACAGAGAGAAAACTAACATAAGAATCCTAATTCACATGGGCGATTAAAATAAATAAATTATAGTTCAACAAGTTTTATACATTTCTAATTTAATTGAGAAGTGACTAATGGATGCAAGTATAAAATTATAAAAGAATGTTTACAACACACAGTTTTGCATAATAAGCATTGCTGACGGAGTTAAGAAAGTATTCAGAATAGCTGAAAACACTGCTTAGAGGTACTACATTCCAAATCCTGTGGAATTGCAGAGTTTTTCGACGCAAAATCGAAATAGTATATCGCATTGTGGAAGCCGCTGTATGCACATACCTGACTTTCAGCTGAATAGACAAAGTAGTTTCTACCTGATTTCAATATGAGCATTTAAAATATTTAAACCAATTTTTTGATTTTGATGCAACGAAAAATACCAATATATCCATTAATTTGTCAGTAAAAACAATGCACTGAATAACATAGAAAAGTCAATTTAACCAGTAGACCAGTTTCGTCCTTATTGGAAACTCTTGAAATACTGTCGAAAAATGGACGCGGACAGGACTCGAACCTGCTGCAAATTACGCTCAATTTTCAGTTAAACGCTAACGTTTTTTGTTTACAATTTCCCTATATGGCATATCTATAAAACTTAATATCCAACTATAACCTCCACAAATCTGTCCTTATAGAAGAGAAACAAAGCTACATAGGGAAGTTGTATTCAACTGAACACTTAAATATATTAAATGAAATTGGTTACGCGGGTGAAGATAACAGTAATTTAAATCAAGGTTGCGATCTTGGTCTAAATACCAATCTCATTATATATATATATATATATATATATATATATATATATATATATATATAAATATATATTTATAATTAGGAATAAAGAACGCATTAATAATAATAAAATAAATATAAATATATCTGTCTTGAATAAGGATAACACATTTGCCGTAAGTTGATTCTTTTCTGTGAATATTGTGTCAACTCTAAAGATGGGACATCAAATTAGGTGCCTAAAATTTAAAAGAAATCGGAAAATCTAGTTACAACGTCCTTTTCAGACAAGCAGCTGCTGGATGGCTTCAGAATAAGGCCCCAAATGAGAATCTACCAGTCAAGGCTAAACAAAATCTGTGCACCTGAAAACGTAAAGGAATCAAAATGTTATCGACCTACGAGTGATATCAGTTGTCTTGCACAAGAAAAATGCGGAGTGAAATTTTAAGTCTGTAAATGTTCAAGTATAATGTGCCGACATATTACGTAAGTAAAATTCAAATTCAATTTACGCGACACCAATTAAAACAAGCGAAATTTGCCGTTATCCAATGGCATGCTAGCTTTCGTTTTCAGGTTATATAAGCACGGTGAATTTACCATGCCAGTCACTGTTCATGTTTGCCTACGTGTGCGTACTGTCTCCTGTCATTCTGACATTTAACCTAAGCTGACTTCTGGACTCGCTTCACACCCAGAGTCAATTTTAGTCACGCCAATCTTGTCGCTGCACATCTTGTGAGACAGAGCAACTTATATTTATTGGACCTTCCCGTGTGCCAGTCACCGCTGTGTTGTCGCAGGTCTTCAACGAGACAATACTCAGCCTTCACACAGTCTCTCGCCTCTGATGTCAAAGCCGCAGCAGAAGGAACACTTGCCAGTCAACCAGAGCCGATCTTAAATGTTTATAAGTATTTCTAGACACTGCTACAATAACTAACTTTCTCGAATTTACCGGAGAACGCAATTCTGGCCTTAATCAGGGCCCCCAACAGTACTTATTCTCAGCCATCTTGGCATCGAACTTACTTTGTAACATCTAACGGCATTTATTTGAAGTCGGGGAGTTTTAAAAGTTATTTAGCTGTTAAAATATATTTTAAACTCGATGAAACTCGTGTGTCTCCAAACATTATTTGTTGCAGGAAACTATCTTACATGTATATCTTTGTGATTAACCGATTTATTTTACAGAAAGTTCATGCAAGTTGGAATAGTAATACAAAAAATTAGTGGATACAATTAGAGATATCTAAAGTTTTTTTTGAAAATGGAGATATCTAAACGCCAATTTTATCAACACGGTGTCTCTGTCAGAATGATTGCACTTCTTGGCTGGAATTTCTTCTCCGTTGATATCAACCGATGCCTCGAAACTAACTATCTTCCCCCGGAATGGCTTAATACCACGATCTCTCCCATGGAAGAAAATGGTACAGTGTCAATCACCTTATTCAAACATCTCCGCCCTATAACTATTGTCCCTCCTATTACTAAAATCTTCGACAGGGTCTTCCCTAATTATAAATATTCTGTGTTAAATTAAAAGGCATGGACATTATAAAGAATATATATATATATATATATATATATATATATATATATATATATATATATATGCTTCATTTATCAGTATAAAATCAGCATTTCTTAATGAAGAAAAGACAATTCATTCAGTAGAACGGTTTAGACCTTATTCTGACATTTTAATGTACACTTGGAATTTGCCGCGGTTATGGCTCAAATCTGGACACGAACGCTTCCTAATGTGTGATTTCAACCGCTGAAACACCTTGTCGCAAGCTACATAGAATTTTCAGATATAAAATAACTACAGCTTTTTGTTAGCATTTCTTCCAAGTTGAGCCTATATGGCATTTATTTTGACATAAATTTCCAATAAACAACCATTAGTCTGACACTACAGAACATGCACCACGCTACTTTGTAAATTGGTATTGAATTATACACATTTTATAAATAAACGAGCATTGGTTCCCGAAAGTGATAAGAACTATGTAAATTAAGTTTGCGATCTTGATGCAAACTTCAATCAGATTATTTATATTCATTTGTCAGTATAAACTAAACATCGTATAATTTATAAAGAGGAATTCATCCAGTGGACCGGTTTTGTCCTTATTGTGAGCTCTTCAAGATTTGTTCAGAATTTGCCGCAGATAGAGCTCGAACCTAGGCCCTTTTGCTTCGCTGTTTATTAATCTAATCATAGAGACACTTTGCAACATGCTACATAATCGTTTAAGTTATAAACTAACTATTTTTTTCGTTAGCCTTAATCTGTCACTAAAGAACAGACAAATCTCTGTCTGATGAAGTGGTTTTAAAATGTAAATTTATCCAATTGAAAGAACATTGGTTGCGCTGTTGGTGATAACAATAATTTAAATCAAGTTTTCTGACTTTATATAAAAAGACCTATTATATATATATATATATATATATATATATATATATCAGTTTAAACTAAGCATCATGTAATATAGAAAATGCAATTAATCAAGTAAATATATTTCGTCCTTATTTGGAACAATACTCGTACTGTACAGAATTTGTCGCGGACATAGTTGAACTTGGCCATGTGTGTTTCCTATCTCGTGAATATAAGCACTGAGCCTTCATCTCATACTTCACACATATTTTTTAATTACAAAATAACTTTTAATTTTGGTTAACCTTTAGTTCAGGCAGAGCCTATATGGCGTATTTTTAGTAAAAAGGTTTCAACTAGCGACCACAAATCGACCATTATTCAACAGACACAACGATTACTAGGGATGTGCTTTTGAATTTAGCAAATATCTAATTAAACGATCAATGTAGGCGCTGACAGTGATAACATTTTAAAAAAAATTAAGGTTGTGATCTTGATGCTAACGCTAGCACCACTATATATATACAATTGTCAGTATAAACTTAGCATTTTATAAAGAATAAAAGGCAATGCATTCAGTAGACCGGTTTTTCATTATTAAAAACATTTCATGTACTGTGCAGAATTTGCCACGTACATTGCTGGAAACTCGGCATGTCTGCTTAGTTGTCCGTCACTCAAACATCTGAAAATTCCTGTTGCATACATAATACAATTTACAGTTATCCACTAACCAATTTTAATCGATTAGACTTTCCTTCAATTGGAGCCAATAAAGTATCTCTTTAGATATGAAGTACCAAATGGCTATCCCCAATATGTCGAAATTGAGCAGACAACACGCTGCATAGGAAAGTGCTACTGAATTGAGCGTTTACGTAATTAAATGATCATTGGTTGTGAAAGTGCTGACGTTAATTACTTTTAAGAATTCGTGCCCTGTCCGAGGCTCATTTTGGAAAATACTTGAAGTGTTCACATTAAGAACGAAACCCGTTTAATTGCCTTTTCTATATTATACAGTGCTCAGTTTATACTCACAAATGTATGTACATAATGGAACGTGGTTATATCAAGACCGCAACCTTGATTTTAATAATTGTTATCATGACCCGCGCAACCAATGTAAGTATGAATTTTTAGGGTGTGTGTGTGTGTTTGTATTTACATGCGTTTGTGCGTGTCTCGGCATGTATGTTTCCCGATTCATCGTTATTGCTGGATGATACTTGTTGTTATTCCATCTTTATCTCCCATTATTTCCAAAATTCAAATAATGACGAACCCCGTACACTGGATTAATCTACTTATCTACATTTTACATTGATTAATTTATATTGAAAATTGTAGGTATATCGTTTAACGTACTAATATCAAGATTGCAAACTTGATTTAATCATATATTATTACAGCTCGCGCAACCAGTGTTGGTTTAAATAAAGTATTTGAAAGTTCATATAGTTATATTATTCTCACAAATTGATGAATAAAGAAAATAATAGTTTTGCAATAATTACGTAATTCGTGGTCAATTTTACATATTCTGTAAATATTTTTCTAATTCTCTATGACATTATAGAATAATTTAGCTCAATCTTATCTGAATAAACAAAGGTACTCTATGTCATAGACGATATATAAATGAAGCAAAGTATTCAGCATATTGTGGTAGACATGAATTTAATCGTTAATTAACTGAAATTATAATTATTTCATTATGACATTCTCCCACAATAAAATTTCATGGTAGATGCCTAGTGATTCCATGTTTGTTCGATACTCTTCAGTTCCTGCAATTTTTAATTCATAAATATTTCCGATAATTCTTTTACACACACCATCAGATGCTCAAATTGTTACATTGCAGACAAACAGATTCATAGAAAAAGTAGTGAAAAAACTAATGTAGTTCATGCGTTAAAATGTGTTTTATATTTTATTGATTTAATATATCGGTTATTTGACGCTAATCCTTGTTTAAACTTTGATTAAATTGGTCTTGAATAGACACAGTCAATTCAAATGTTATTAGACTCGTTCTTTTCCAATGAATAAGCTAACACAAATTCACATAAATAACTTCTTGATATTGTTTTGAATATTTCGATCAACTCATCAACCTTTATTATCAAAATCCGCGCTGCCTATTTCAACAAACCTTCAACGCATTCTCCGCCAGCTCCTCAGAAAAGTAAGTGTCTAACAACAAAGGACTAGTATTTCTCGGCGCACATTTCATTCAAAAACAAATTTGAACTGAATTGTTTATTTATTTAAATCTGACAGCGGCAAATTTTGGGCAGTACACAAAGAGATCCCAATAAAGAATAAACTGGTTTCCTGGATGAATTGCCTTTTGTACATTATACAAATCTCAGTTTATAATCACAGATATAAGTACATAATAAGACTGTTGTTCATATCTATATTGGAACATTGATTTAAATAATAGTGTTCACGGCCCGCGCAACCGATATTCTTTCAGTTATTCAAATAGGAATTTAATTAAACACTAATATTACAGGTTTTTGCTTTGTTATACGTTAGAAATCAATTATTTGAGTTTCAGGATACTTCTCTTTGCATAGTCAATTTATAAAACGCGTTCATTTATTGAAAATGTTTTGTCTAGATGCAATTTTTTAATCAAATCCTAACATCCGGTTTTGATTTTAATGGCATATGAATATTGTTGACAAACTATACAAACAAATTTTTTTATATAAATAAAGACGAGTTTAGCCTAGTCGAACAGATAAAAATTGTGAATGAGTCTTTGCATATGATCTCGTCAACACGAGACGTAAATTTAGAGCATATTTCATGCAAATAAAAATTAAACGTGAATATAACAGCATTGAAGTAGGGTATAAAAGACTGAAGACACTCAACTTATAACAAAGTAACTCACAACAATAAAAGCAGCACAGAAATAATTTTAAATTAACTAATTATTTTAAGACAATCAATTCAACTCAAAATATTACAATGCCACAGTCAATTGAAAATAGTTGAATGCCAAAATCGGACAAAATGGTGAATTCATCTAAAATAGAAGTGGAGACACTTTAATGCGTATTTTCCTAAAATTGATTTTGCAAAACTGAAGCAATGTGAAATTTATTATTAGCATATCCTGCATAGAAACAAATTTTCCGGAACGTCGTATTGCTTCCTAACAAGCAGTGTCTAACTCTCTACTTAAAAGCACAGAAATAGTTATCAAAGCACAGACTATTAATTTATTAAGAAAACATTGAAAAGAAAACAGATCAGGATAAATGCAAGCAGCTAATAACATAGTTTTAGTTATAAAAATACTACACGAAACATGTCAAAGATGCTTTCTGTATAAAACAACAAGATAGTTTATGAAATTCTCCTGAATTGACCTGCCGTACAATATGATTACCCAATTAATAGAAATGTTCAATGATAGTACAAAATATCATTTAAAAACGCAATAATAGAAAAATGTATGGGTAATTGTAGAGGCTCCAGCCCTATTAGCTAATAAGAGCCCCATGGACGTCAAGTCAGATTCCGTCTTAGTGTGCCTATAGGAAACTGACAAGATAGTTTTCCCTTCCATATCAATGAAGTTCATGCCTACAACTCATTGAACCAAGTTTTCTGTGTACTCAAATTTAAGATAAGCCTCCATGTTAGTCAAACTTAAATATATAATTTATTGATATAGTAACAGACGAAGGACTGTGTACTTCTTACGCAATTCTCACCCAAATATATTACCTGGAAAGAGATTAGAAACGAACACAGGATTATTAATTTATCTGTTCCTGAACGATCCCAATATGCACAAATGAAGACGGAAACTCTTTATTGAAGGCTTATATTGTGAAGATCAAAATTTGTAAAAATTGAACCGAGAAATTAAATGCCAAATGAAATTTGCTAGAAAAAATAACGCTAGACAGGCACAGAATACAGAAAATCTAAATTACGCACAATTCAAAAGTAATTATAATGCGAATGATTTAAAAAATAGAATTGAAACGAATATTTTCTTTTTTAATAATATACCTTCCAATCAGCCACGGTGGGTTCAATTTATCAATAGTTGTTACTTTAATTTTGTTGGAGGAAATATCTTCCTCTACATAATTACCGAAATCCAATAGCTTCCACCCTTTACGGTATCGCTGAATCTCATAAGGACGGAAACCATTTAGGCCTTAGAGTTATTTACCATGGTTAACTGTGCAGCAAAAGGCACTGTTAACAAGCAAAATTATGCTAAAAATTAACCAGATCTGGGGTCAGGGCGCAAAGTGCATATACATGGCAGTACTACGCTAAAGGCAATATCATTTCCAGTTTTGATGTGGACATTCTGTCCAGAAGTATTTCAACAGAACAAGCTAAAGAAACAGTGAAAGTGTCTCTACTTATTTACAAAATCTAACAAATTTACTGCGGCTGAATCTAACATAGCGACGTGTCGTCGGGATTGGCGTTACTAAAATATTTCGTAAGAATAATTTCCATTTTGGTACAAAGTATCTTGCGGACCTTTATAATTGTTGGCACCTCTAGCACTAACAATGACAATTGTGATCTTCAAGGGAACAAAAATGTTATAGTTGTTTTTTTTGTAATGTTTTCTCTTGAAGCTTATTTCTTTTATTAGCATGCCTACCAGGCGGAAGAAGATTTAGATTCCCATTTTTCATTCTAGTGAATTTTCTATTTCTCGTGGATGACGTACATCACCTGCTCAAAAACTGTATTTTATATGCCCGCAAAAACACTCCCATGTTTAAGTCAGGGCCTAAATTTTTGTATATATAGGTATTGAAGACGCATTTCAAACATGTTCAAACCTGTTACAGCTTCCAGGATTCATCATTCTATACAGTCATTTACCTGATCTTTATTGAGGTTAAAATGGTTTCTTTCGTGCCAGTTCGTCCTTTCAATTAAGATTGTCTGGTACTCTTTGCCGAATACCGTTCTGAATTTTTAGTCCATCATAGCAAATAAATAAATATTAATTCCATAAATGATATTAGGAAAAAAATAGCGACACAAAAATACTAGGTTGCATTTGGAACATCACTAATTAAAGGTAGGAGGCCTTGAGTGCACGAATAAGATAAGAAACTAGATCCAATCTAAGATTTGGAATACAAGATTTTAGTTAACTTATATATGAATTGTCAATTGGAGAATTGTAGCAGGTGAAACCCTACGCATTTTATGCCTTATTTATAATTATATTATTATATTTAATAGCTCGGGGCACAAATTTTGGTAACATTTATAATGGAACAATTATGTCAATTATAATTTTTCTTACAAAAATGCTATGATATATCATTGTTTTGCTTTCATTTAGTCAAACATCATACCTTGATCATGATTTTTGTTTACATAATTACGTTAAAGATCATTTATTCCGGCATGACTTTACCAAAGATAAATAAATTATTTTTCATTTGCCTATTTCATATCCGCTGACGTCAGCCGTAAATACGTAATTACACGTGGTGAAGATGAGGCGTTTTATCTGACGTGTGCATAGGAAAATTTAATTTTAGTCATTTTAATTTCACCGAGATGGGTACATACGTAAGTGAAAATATAAATAAATAAAAATATTAACATTTTAAACACACACACACATGCGCGACACACGCCTATCTAGTTAAACGACAGCAGCAGTCATGAGATCAGCCAGTGATAAATGAAATTTCCCATTCACTTGATTTTTATGTATTCATTTTGAGCAATGTGCTGTGGACTGTTGAAAGCTGTCGACAATCAGTATCAAAATGCATCGAGAGAGAGAGAGGGAAAACATTTACATGGATATATAGCTTTTCAATCAAAAAAAATATCAGGTATCCATGGTTTTCTTTCGTGGGTAGTAGATTTGCACTATCAGTTTCGCAAAGGTTCGATAGATCCCTATTTCCAAGTATGCATCAAGTTCCTCTCTATGGTGGCTAGGTGCTCATTCGTCCCTTCCCTCCGAAGGCTTCAAAACCGTTCATACTTACCACTGGAAATGAGATACGATCTTAACTTCTTACCTTATTCCCATTAGTTAGTATGAATGATGTTGAAACCTTCAGACGAAAAGGACGAATCAGCACACAGCCACTGCGAAGACGAACTCGATGTGTACACGGAACTGAGGATCATTCGAAGCTTTGCGAAACTGGTGGAGCAAATTTACTACGCAGGAAAGAAAACTCTGGATACTCTAAATGTAACGATCGTACTGCGCAATCATTCAATAAATATTTGATAGAAAACTATCAGGTAACTATGAAAAACAAAAGCCACTCATTATTTATGTATTGTAATATATGAAATTGTTAGGAGCGGTCAATATGCTTTAACGAGTAAAACTCAGAATTCCGTTAGCTACGTTCATCGTGCAACAATAACACATTTCTTTGAATTAATCCGCTGTGAGTTTAGTGTGTAGATCCAGATTTTTCTAATGAGTCGCCAGTGAGATACTAGACAATAAATAACGAAAACTTTAGCGAGTAAATACAAACCGAGCAGGCAAAGAATATCGTTATTTTTGCAACAACCAGACGCACAAAATATTAAATCATTTAATCTTTTCCAATTTTACCGAATAAGGCCAAATCATCAACATCCAGTACTTGGTCAGTTATAGAAATGTACAAATAAGCACATTATCATTACCAAGACAGGTTTGGCCAATAAAGTTTTCTGTTTTAGAATGGACTCTCTTCTGGCACAGAAAATAATTTAAATTTGAAAGTGAGCTAAATTAAGGAAGGACCACAATCAGAGGCAAAATGTATTCAAAAATTTTAATTAACCAAAAATAAAACATATTTAATTTATCAGCATACACAATATCATTAAAGATTATTAATTTACCCTAAAAAATTTGGTAAACAAATAATACCTATTAAGTCAACTATGAAAAAATAAGAGATTATAAGTTAGGCATTTAATTTTATAACGAGCTTGCGAAATGCCATGAGAAGTTTATTAATTGAATTATCTAGGTAAGAATAGAATATCAAATTTTAGCTAATCGACTAGAAATGTTCGATGGTTAATACAATGTACACAGATCATAACTCATAAAACTCTAGGCAAATAATGTGAGTATAAATTATCTATAACTGAATTACAAGAATATTTAGAGCATAACTTGAAAAAATGGAAAAGTAAAATTAATCGAAAATAGAGAAATATTATAAACCTCAATTTAGATGAAACTCAGAGTTAACATTTAAAGAATTTATTTATATTTTTGTGACTATAATGAAAAGCATATACGATTTGGCTAGAAGCATCAAATATGGATATGAGGTTTCCGAGCAGACTGATAGCCGTTTCCTTATGCGTAAATATGAAGACCGCGTGAATCAGAGCATAATCACGAAACATTAGAATGAGGAGAATGCAGGACATCACTTCCTACATTGACAATTTTATTCTAAATATCAGACATAAGGACACACAGAAACCTACAATTCCGCGTTCAATTGGCAAACTATACGTATTTGACTGCATTCAAAATAATAATTACCTTTTACATCATTGAAAGCCAAACAACCGGAACAGAATGAAATAAATCACTATGCTAGTGCAAATCGTATTTTTATTTTTATTAAGTTGCCTCGTTGTTGTATTTGCTGTGCTAATTATTTTGAAATAAAAGTCATTGTGAATAAGTAGATGGATGGCGATAACAACCGGAAATAGATTATTTAAAAAACGTCACGGAAACAGTATGACATATCGAGGTAAACTGAACATAACAAAAATAACTTTTCAGTATAAAAAATCGGAACGATTTCAATGCAGTTTTAAAGATTATGCAAATGTTATCAACATTTAAACTATATTGCTATCAATTAATGGGGTTATTTATTCGAATGTATGCGCCGCTTTCTAATTGAACATAGGTTAAAAATAGAAGGAAGTAAAACGATGAGTAGAAAGATTATAGAGAGGACGATAAAATGTATGGCTTCTATTTACCTCATATTTAGCACGCAATTGTAATATAGAAATAATAAATGCCCCAATGGGACTGCCATTTCCCAATTCGCAAGCAGATATACATATATATATATATATATATATATATATATATATATATATATATATATATATATATATATATATATATATGCATTAATAGCATGCAAGCCTTGTAGATAAGCCTAAATTATGTACAAATTAGTTGAACTTTTGGTATATGTGATACGGTAAATATCTTAGACTTAACTAATTGGATTAGTTAAAACTTATTTACGATTGAAAGTGAGTCGTTGTGTGAATCACCGCTTCTATATTTCCGTTAACTTGAAATTGTCCAAAATTAGGGGAAAATGTTCGTAGAAAGGATACATACTTGGGAATCCACTTAAATTTCAAGCCAAGCCATATGTACAGGAATCAAATAGTTATCTGAAAATGAACAACAACTAGAAGCCTTAGGTTAGTAAATACGAAAGTGGGAGATTTAAGTAAATATAACCAGATAGGTATTCATTGCTAATAATCAAGAACAGCGTTTTATTAACAACGCTAGTAGTTGTAAGTAAACTTAATCTGAAGTAGAATTACAGAACATATGACAGAGCCAAGGAGGGTCGTACGGTCAAAGTAACACAGAACTTCAATCCAAGCAAAAAAGTTAAATTTGTAGCATTTAAATACAATATCCGATCCGTTTTAATGCAAGCACTTAATTATGACAGTAAATTTCCTAAATAATAGGAGCATACGAAACACTTAGACGTAACATGAGTGTATGAAATTCCGATGCAAAGTGTGCGAAATCATGTGTGTGAATGATGCTATGCGTCAAATTACGGCAAAAAAATTGAACATAAAACTTCATCCAAATATGTCCATGTTAATAAATTTGATCCTTCACATCATCTAGTTTAGACTGTGTTAATAGTAAAGTAAGAGGGTATTCCACATATATCGATAAGCATTCGTACATGGACAAAGAGAAATATTAGTGAATCTATAGGAATTAAGTCGAAATATAACAATATGATTGGAACAGAGGTGGAATAATCGCAATGCCTCGGTTTAGATCTAGCGCATGTTAATTGAAATAAGCGACGACTCTGCGAAACAGAAACAGAAACAGAAACTTGTTTTCGCAAAATATCAAGAATTTTGAATTTAGATCGGCTTATATGGGACCTTATAAGTATACCAATTATTCATTAGTTTCTGGAAAAATTTACCGAACCCCCGTTTACATATTCATTCATCATTTCTTGTTAATTTTTTTATTACGTCTTTATATTAATTTTACCATTTATTATAAGACTTTCATGACGATTGTTAACTTTGCCTAAAATATTGCATTTATATATCCTTCAATAGAGAATTAACTGTTTAACTTTCAATTTCTTTGAATTTCATAAAAAAATTAAGCTTGTTATTTACATACCAAAATCTTTATCATTTATCTAGGCATGATTTTATTACAGGTAATTATGCTTTGTATTACTTTACCATCTCTCTAAGCAAAGAGTAATCCCATAATTACCATACTGTACATAGTAAAATAAAAACTATTTAACCCAGAGAAAATGATAGCATAGATTCAGAAAGTGGGTAGGCTAAATATGAACACCCAAACCTAACATTTAGTTTGACGCGTGCAAAGTTAAATTGACATTCAGCCACAGTAGTTTCACATAGATATCTGTCCACGTATATGATTTCTCAATACCACTATGTTTAAATCAAAATGTGATGCCAGAAAATATCATTATGTTATCCCCGTTTCTTATAGCTTGAATTTTTTATGCCAAAGTGAATCCTCAAATGAATGATTTCCAAGTAGTTGACTTAATTAATCAAGCACGCCGTCAAACTATTCAGCTAGTACATAGAACGGAGACTGAACGGTTTATAATATTGGCCTTATAATGCACGTCGTTTGAAATGTTTTTGGTGGTTGTTCGGAATTTAAATAGCTGGTTAGTCTGAATTTTAAATCTGATTGATATAAAAAAGTTGAAAATTATTGAATCAAATAACGTTCTTGTGGAATAGATTGACTCAACTTAGCCATCCTGCCGCACTGGCTCAGTGGTTAGAGCACCAGATTCCAAAACAGACGTGAACTGGTTCGAGCCCTGTCCGCGGCAAATTTTGGTCAGCATGTGATGAGATCCCAATAAGGACGAAACCGGTTTACTGGATGAATTGCCTTTACGACACTATCATCGCCCGTGCAAAATTGTTCGTTTAATTGTATAAAAGTGACGTTGTTTCTTACATGCACGTGCAGTTAACGCAGCATAGCACTGAATACTATATAAGGCAGATTATTTTCTATCGCCTGAAATTAAAAACAACTCTGTTAATTTCTTAGTCATATATGTTATCAATTAACATCCATAAGTTGTTGATGAAACTGCGTAGACAGGTCGATCAGATGATTAACAGCTAAAATAGAAGAATATAGCAACTTGAACGTGTGTATCAAATCAAATAGAGAATAAAATTCCACAATTAAACAGCATAGTTTAGTAACTTCGTACGCGTATTAAGTAGACATTTCGTTTAAGATCATCAGTGAATGCCAGAAAGTAATTTAGTTAATATTATATGAAACGCTATGGGTTAAAATGTACTGTCTAATTTGGTAAAGCGAAAAACCTATTCCTTTTTATCCCTATTTAAAGTTTATGGCTTTAAATGTTCGCATGCATCCCAACTTCAAATATAATTTACGTTTTATTTTTTTATTTTATTTGCTTTAAGAATATATATAATTCTTCTTTTAAGTATATATAGGAGAAAATGTAAACGAAATGTATCCTATATCCGATAAATATTCGTTTGATTATCAGCTATAACAACCATATTTTGAATTTTATAAAGCTCTCATCCATAATATATATAATTATTTTTTACATGAAAAAACATTTGTATATACATTTGTGTGTACACAAATACATATGTATGTATGTATGTATGTATATATGTATATATGTATGCATGTTGTCGGTATAACCCAAGCATAGTGTAAAATATCAAATGCATATAATCACTTAGACTGGTTTCTTTCTTATTTGGCATTCATCACTTAGATCCCAGAAATGTTTCGCATGATTCAGAGTCTTGCAACTCATCCACAAAGCCAACGAAGCAATACTCTGCTTTTAATCTTTAAGTTAAATACCAAAATATGTGTTTTGGTCATATATATATAAACTTTTTTTATGAACGAATAAGATGTATTGAATAAATGGGAATAAATTTATCTTCTTATATATATTTTTGATTAACATTCGCAAATTTTTCGCATTTGCAATCTCTTTTTGCATTATTAATAAGTCTGAATTTCCCAAAAAAAACAGATGAATTTCGCTCATAATCGTCATTTTAAATCATTTTGTTGGATTAGTTATGCTGAGAGCGGGTGAGTATTTCTAAGTATCCTCTTGCGAAGTTCATTTTTATAAAGTCTATGGCAGAATGGCAAATGCGGAATATCTAATGGCATCTTTCGCGGATTATTTATTCATTCCAACGCCAGCGCTTCCATGCCTTATTTAAAACTATTTAAATCCCTTGACTTCTGCTCTCAGCCCAGGAGAAATGCAAATTTGGAACATTTAATAAAACTCCATAAACAAAATAGTAACAATTGGAAATACTAACGAGGTTGCATTAAACCTCGTCCAGCTCATCGAATCAAAGTTAATATCCAAATCCAATATCACAACCTAAACGCTGATGAAAGTAGTGTATTGTTCTGTAAGTGTGGTTTTTCAATCTATTGATCTTGATAAGCTGTCGTCGTTTTGTTGGCGAAGTTGTGTTTCAAGAAACGGATGCACGTTCTCTTTGTCTTCTTCGAATTGTAATTTGATATTTGGATCGAATATGCTGTTATATTCTAAGATGCATTGAAGATTGATAGTTTTTGAAGGCAGGAACTTGTTTATATGTTTTCTATATAGCGTGCATCGTTTTATTTTATTCTATAGGCCAGTTTGTTTTAGAAAAGATATATAAATATCAGCTAGGTGCCGCGCTATACAACTTCGCATGACAAAATTTTGCATTGGCAGAACTAGTAACTATCATATGGAAACTGAAGTTTGGCTGGCCTGGCTAATACGAACACTTTGGTCTCGTTCATAACCATAGAAAAACAGATATTTATTTTGGATTAAGTCGTCGAGGGGGACTGTTGTATTTTCTAAAACAGTTTTTGCAAATAACGATATTATGTCTAGTGAGACAACTGCATTCATTGCAAATGCTTTTCAGTATCTCTTTTAATTCAAAGGAATTTGTGACAGAGTTTGGTTTGAAGACGTTTCGCATTAGCTGCTATAATTTGCATATTAATTTAGCTGAAAATAATATGGATTAATAAAAATTGGCGTAGGTGGACTAATTGACAAATTCAAAGAATTCTCATCATTCATTAGAATCTGCATGTCGATATTGTGGTGGTATTCGATTATTCTGACTATAAAGCCGATTCTTCTCTCAACGTGGAGTAAGACATTTCTTTACATGGCGTCTCATCTGGACTTTGGCTTTTGAACAAGTGTTGCTCTTCAGGTTTCTTTATGAGCACCAGTTGGTAGAATAGAACATCACGATTCTTTATTTAGCGTAGCGAGTCTTGTGCTTATAACAGTTTCAAATATTGATTTATTAACGTGATTATCAGTAAGAAATCTACATATATATACATATATATATATATATATATATATATATCGTCACGTTCACTTAGGTTTTTATTGACTACGCAGAATTTTGCACCTATATATATATATATATATATATATATATATATATATATATATATATATATATATATATAAATATATATATATATATATATATATATATATATATATATATATATATAGTCACACGAGACGTTTTTATTCTTAATTGTAAAGCACAAACAAATATCACTTTCAAACAATAAGGTACTTTTGCACAAACGTCCCATAAATGTAAACTCTTAATTTTAGTTCTGAATATTCTGCCAAGTTAAAGTCTGATCTATGAAATTATAAAATATTTTGACAATAGACAGATAATAAAAAATGATTGTCTTATCTTCATAAAACTTCAATTGAAAATAGTTAGATGTGTATTTTCCCTAGATATGCACTAACTGCTCTACTTAAGTGCCTTTTATGAGAATCTCAGGTAAAAGTAGCAGAATTATTAATGACTACAGTCCTATAATAACTATATTGTGTGGTCAATATCAAGTTCCTGTTTGTTTCATTCTATTTTATAGAATAACTGGAGATTAAATGAGAATACAATCAAAGTATCTTCATTAAAATTAGTCAACAAATAATATTATGGCCCTAGGAAGTGTAACACTATTACTTTATGAAAAATTCTCAAAAAGTCTCAGTGTCAATTATACGTACTTTACAAAATTTATGATTAGTCTTTCTATAATTATTTTAAAATAATAAATGTTATAGCGTAATTTATGACAGAGAAATAGAGTTTGAGCAAAAGATCAGTAAACATATATTTAAAGCCAATAAAATTTGCGTTTGCACCTTTGAAAGCACACCAATTCCTAAATATAAGCTTTTTTAGTCGCTACATAGATCAGATAATTTATATATGTACAGCTTCGCAAATTTACATTCCTTTCAAACATTACAATTTTTATTTATAGATATTAAAGATTTTCATTTGATAAAGTGGATATACCAAATTCAGCATGAAGAAAAGTTATCATTTCATGTAAACTTGCGTTTCAAGCTTACGGATGACTTGTCAGTAAAAGCCGGTAATACGCCCTATACCATTTCTTTATTTTGTAAAGAACTGTCGGCTAAACAATTCTTTGCGGTCGTGAGCCTTAATTTTATTCATTATTCGCCTCATCTATAAGTTTTACAATTAAAATATCGTTGATTACGCGGATAGTAATAACAATTCCGTAAAAAAAAATTTTGCGAATCTGATGTCCATATCAAAACAATATAACTCAAACAGCCACTGCAATTAGTAAAATTACCGTCAGATACGGAATTACGTGTTTAGAAATTAACTGTTAATCAACAGAGCAGAGAGTGGAACCGTCTGGTGATGATTAAACAATACAGCCTGTAAAAGGAGAACAAAATTAGTTTTTTATTTCAATTACTAAATATGTTCATGTAACAGTACAGTATAGCAAACCAAGGAGTATGTTTATTCAAACTATAGTAAATTTTGCAAAATATCTTCAGTTACTTGGTGTTTTGCTTATTCTGCAATGTATTAATAATATTTGATTATTAACTTTATATGGGATTTTTTGAAAACATTTCTAATATAAGACTCCAGGCATTAAACATAAATTACGTTTAAAAATATTAATGTTTAATTACATATTTCGCATCTTTAGAAAATATTGCAGTTATTATATCATATCAAAATTTGCAACGTTATTAATCGAGATTTATTAGTGAATTTTTTCTTATTGTTTTGGGAATTTCCGCAATTATTACACAACACATAATTTATCTAATTTTCAGATAGAAAACAAAAAATGTGTCATAGTTCGCTAATTAAAAATATAATTTTCAAAAACGTGAATTATTTATTTAAGTAGATGAAACTAAAACAAATCTTGTATATTCCGTGTCGCGCAACATGTTTCTTTTAAAATATTGTACACCTTTGTCTTAGTTGTTGCGCATATAGTAACAAATTAGTTCAAATATGACCAGAAGGATACACCAAAGTTAGTATGAACGGAAAGTAAAATCTCGTGTACATTCCTTTCGTGTTTACTGGCGACTCCTCAGTAGGAGCCGATAATACGCCCTCTAACAACTATATATTTTCGTGAGGAAAGTGAATAAATAGAACCGTGTAATGCGTCATACTAGCCCCAAAAGGTGAGTCGCCAGTAAGCACAAAACGAATGTGCCCGCGATTATAAACCTATTTTTCCATTTTAAGCATTAATAACTGTAGAAATGTAAATTATGCGATGCCCTTCATTCAGGCTCAAAACACATTTATGCAATTTACTACAATTTCTACGTTCGAGCTTCAGATCAGCAAATGCAAGAGAGTAGTCTTCGTCAATTTCATTATTAATGAAAAATTTCTGATGTAATTGATTGAAATTATCAAGAAATTTAACATAGCGCCATGACATTCTTAGACTAAACATATACCGCCAATACACTTTTTATAATTTGTTTGCTTCCTTCAATAGTTATACATTCTTTCTTTTAAACATGCACCTAAACATATCAGCTATAATTGGAGCTAGTATCGATTGCAAACTTAGATTTTCACTTTTCATGTATTTTTGGCAACTTAAAATGAATTAAATGTCGAAATAACACATAAATCATGCTTTATTTAACAACTTCAACAATAATCCCTAAGAAGCTGAAAATGGACAGATCATTATCTTCGGAGCACATTAGTTGCCAATGACGCATCTCCAAACTCAGACATCTGATGTATTTTAAGTTTCAATTTTTCTAACGTTTTTACAACTGCAAAAAATATTTCAAACTTAACTGGAATATGTAATTTCTTATTGGCTTCCATAGGGCAGCAAACCATTGGGCTTATTCATACGTTAGTGCGTTTGTCATCGTTACCACAGAACTCATATTATGACACAAATTGTACAAATTTTATTTAATATAAATTCTAGCTGGCTTTGTACTATAGGGCCTCAGTTTTTGTGTTCGGCACGTGCTCTACCTACCCAATATCCATCAAATAGACTTAATAAGTCAAAATAATAATCTCGGTTTTTATTCATAAACTTTAATGGTATTCATAAACTGCGGAACAAAACATCAAACAAATCACATAAGGCAAGCACTCATCGCGCTCTGTGACGAAAAAACCATCCTCTTTGTCTGTAGATAGAATAGCGCTATCTGGATCCCCAACCAATTCCCGATAGGCTATCATGTGGGCTAAACTCAAAGGTGGTTGTGACCAATTTTAATGATGATGAGAGGTGTCAATCGGTTTCATTTTAAAACATTGTCGCTTGTTTCATTTTAAGCATTTAAACAGTATTTCGGGTTAAAAAGCAGCAAAGAAATTTTTTCTGCTAATAAATACACTTCTTTGACATGAATGCACAACTCATTTACTTAAGCAAAAGTCCGCCATTGTGAAGTAATTAATCTCGTCTTCAATAAATTATTCATCAACATATCCATAAACCTGGTAATCAATTAATAATTAGAGGTTATGCTCAGCACTTCCTAGGATTCTATATCATGGAATAACAAAATACTCATACTTTATATATAATGCATTGATATATTCTTATTATTTTGTCTAAATTGCTGATTAAATCATAATAGATGGAAGTGATGGGTATTCCAGTTTCCACGTAATAACTAGATACATCGATATATCGATACCTAAAGCACATAGATTGTCTTCTACATTTGATTATGAATCATTCGTTGATATAAGAAGGAAATAAAGGTACGTTTAATGATGAGATAATGTATATCCTCTACTTAACTTACATTCAAGAAGTAATTATATAAACAATTTAGAGATATTCCAGTGGATCAAACACTGTCGATTCGAATAGTGTGCATACGTACTCATTACTCGTAAAAATATTTAATATGATACACTGCTAATTCCAAAATTGTACTTTAGGTACATGGACGATGCTTAGTTACCTAAAACAATACTAATGAGATAACACATATCACCAGTTTAACTTAGCAGATCAGTAAAAGGAAGCAAACGGTTGAAAAGAAGTAACTGGATTAGAATTACTTTCGCAGTGCTGAATTAAATTATATATATATATATATATATATATATATATATATATATATATATATATATATATATATATTCGAATGATAATTACCACTTTATTCAACTTAATTTCAATCTAACTCATCCCTATTGGGTGAAAATAAATATCTTGAATAGAATGATAATAAGAAGCAGTAAATAAATATATATATATATAAAGTACACTGAGATTGAACCTAATGCTACTCTTGTAAGTTAATAAAAACAATGACGAAAGATGTCGTAGGTCAATTTAATACTAAGTTGAAGCACGTAAAATCTTATAGTGCAAAGAGAGATCATAGGGTCTTGATAATAACGGACTCCAAACTACGCAGAACTGTAGAATCAATAGCATTTAAATACCTTACAGAAACCGTTTCAAATGTACGTTAATATGACGACTGACCATCCTAAAATAATGTCAAAATTTAAACAATTTGAAAAATCCAGAGTGTCTGAAATCCCAATGCAAAGACTCATATATGTATGTGGATGAAGCCACGCACCTAATTAAGGTAAGATGTGGGGAATACAGGTATGACACGATGAATGAAACACCGGTTGATTAATAACGTGGTTCCATTTTGGACATATAAATAAATAAAGATTTCTTGAATGAAAAGTTTTTATGCGAAACTGGATTAATTGACTAACGCAGCTTTTACTGTTCCATTAGTTTGCTTACTTTAAGTTATTTCGGCTACCTTTACCGGTAGCCTTCTTCAGTTGGTCCATTCTCACAAGTTTAACAAATAAAACTAATGAGGAAAAAACGCGCTTGCTTCATTAGTTTCGTTTGTTATACTTGTGAGGATGGACCAACTGAAGAAGGCTACCGATAAAGGTAGTCGAAATATATTCAAGAAAGAAAACTACTGGAACAAAAAAGCAGCGTTGATCTTAACGCAGATCAGGTAATATAAATAGCTAATTGTAGGAATTGACAATTTTAAGAATTAGAATCGGAAACTAGAGTTGCAAAAGACTAAGTCAATTTTAGTAGGATTAATTAATATATAGGAGTTTATAAATCTGATATATTTTCATTTTATGATTATTTTCAGGAATGTACTTCAAAATTTCATCCTTTAATTTATTAAACTCGGACACTAAAATCGTGTAACAAAAATTACTGAAAATTTTCGACAATTGTTAATTTTATTTAATATCATACAATGATATTTCTGTCGGTAGATAATTATTTTGTCGAAATTTTATTTATTTTAATTTAATATCTTAATTAAGCTTGTCGTTTACACATAGCAATTTCGATAATTTATCCTAACTTACTTTTACTACCGGTGATTATTCTTCATTATTACAATTCCCACTTTGTAATGAATGATATAAGCCTTAATAAGGTAATTTCATATAGCACGAATAAGAGGTTTGTTCTCACTTGTGCAAAGGAAAGCGGGCATTTAGTCACTGCAATTTCGCTGAGATGGGTGTATACGTGAGTTAAAAAGTATGCAACTGAATTTTTAACAGTTTAGACACACACAAATGCGCGACGAACGCCTATCTAGTGAAACGTCAGTATCAGTCATGAGATCGGTTATTCATTGATAAAAATGTTGCTTGTTAAAAGAAATTTCTCAATTACTGGTTTTCTTTGTCTTGGTTTTGTGCAAAAACATGAGAAAATACTATTAAACAATAATTGATTGTGCGGGTGGTGGTAACAACTCTTTAAATCAGGTTTGCGCGCTTGAAGTAAACACCTATCCCATTGTATTTAACCAGTCGTCGAACAATATAACAAAACTACCGCCAGCCGCAACGCACTGACGCGTTTCGACCTACCATGATCATCATCAGAGTACGACGGCAAACTGACTATCGAGGATCAAACCGCATTGAATATATATGGAAATCAAATTTAGATATGCGGCTCTCACATCTAGCAGTCTCGCATACATTGAACTTGACTGGAAATGTCGGCTGCACACTTTCTATGCAGTCACGAACATTAACTGTTTGCAGCTTTCGCCACATATACATATATAGGCAATACTATTTTGTTATGTTGTTCGACGTCTGGTTAAATACAACGGAATTGGTGTCTAATTCAAGGTCGCAAACTTTATTTAAAGAATTGTTACCACCACCCACGCGCAATCAATTATTGTTAAATTGTATTGCCCATATATGTATATGTGGTGAAAGCTGCAAACAGTTAATGTTCATGACTGCATAGAAGTTGTGCAGCCGACATTTCCAGTCAAGTTCAATATATGCGAGACTGCTAGATGTGAGAGCCGCATATCTAAATTTGATTTCCATATATATTCAATGCGGTTTGATCCTCGATAGTCAGTTTGCCGTCGTACTCTGATGATGATCATGGAAGGTCGAAACGCGTTAGTGCGTTGCGGCTGGCGGTAGTTTTGTTATGTTGTTCGACGTCTGGCTAAATACAATGAGATTGGTGTTTCTTTAAAGCTCGCAAACTTGATTTAAAGAAATGAGAATATACCCTTTGTTCATTCCCACTATGGCAGGTCCTTCGAGTCCCATTTGAAATCATTGGTACTTTATACGTAATTGCATATATATATATATATATATATATATATATATATATATATATATATATATATATATATATATATATATATATATATTATCTTCAATTAAGAGTACATATAAATAATAATCTGCTTGTCCTCATTTTTACAATATTTGGGAAACTTCCTTATTGTAACCAATCTTAGTTTTTTAGGGTTACCGGAAAGATCAATTAAATGAGCTTTGAAATACTTTATTTTCATTTTGTCCATATATGCAGATGTGTGTGTGCCAGACGATGAAGATTTCTCAGTTTTATGTTTAAAGAAAGCGGAACTTTATCAGTTATGTAACATTGTCTGTAAAACAGCGGAATTCCTCATTATCAACTTTTTTTGAAGAACAATATAAGCTGATTTAATCTCTATAATAAAAAACACAGAATATTAAATGTTAGCCTGGAATTTTCAAAAAGAAAAATCATAAAAAGTCTACACTTCACATGGTGCTAGGAATGTACTATTGAAGTGCAAGCACATGAAAAAATTGCATTCTCTTACACAGGTATGGGCAACATTCTTTAATAGCAATAGCTCATAAATATGAGGCATGTTCGAAAATCTTGTTTTACAAAATGTCGCATTGTTCACTTGACCAGATATGTTTAGTTATAGATGTACAAGCAGCAACAAGCTACTTTTTGCACGCACCAAGTCGGTATTTGCTCGTAAAAGGATTAAATTAGCTCCTGTTGCATCTAATATTTATATATTTTTGGTTGCATAAATGTCATATATATGCATTTATTTCTTCGGCATTGTGTACATTGTAATAAGTTAGTGTGAATCAAAATAGAAGGATATGCCAAATACGGCGGGAAAAAAATTGTAAACATATGTTCATTTATATATATATATCATATATGTATATATATATATATATACATCACATACTCTTACATATAAATGCATTGCGGTTTGATCCTCGCTTGCCAGATTGCCCTCATATTCATATGATGATCAGGAATAGTCGAAACGCGTTAGTACATGAGACTGACAGTAGTTTTGCCATGTCGTTTGACGAATAGTTAAATAAAATGGGATTTGTATTTATATTAAGCACGAAAAGTTGATTTAAGAATTGTTACCATCACGCGAGTAATCCTCGATTTCTGATTTGTATTAACTATTTATATGCGGGGAAACTTGAAAATTTTTAAAGTTCCTGACCGCATAGAAACTGTGCAGCCGAAATTTCCAGTCAAGCACAATGTGTGCGAGAGTTCTAGATGTGTGAGCCGCATATCTAATTTTGTTTTATATATATATATATATATATATATATATATATATATATATATATTGAGGTTTGATCCTCGCTGGTCAGTTTGCCGACGTACTCTGATGATGATCATGGAAGGTCGAAACGCGTCAGTACATGTGACTGACGGTAGTTTTGCTGTTTTTCGACGAATAGTACAAAAAACATGTATTGGTGTTTATATCATTAAACAAATTTGACTTAAGAATTTTATCTCTAAAAGATTGATCACAGTATTAAATCCTATTTTAAATTATTTTAGATGCAGTTTGCAGTGAAATTTAGTCTTTAACCCTACATGGTGTAAGTTTGGCTGTCGATGTAATCATTAAAATGTCAGCCTCATAAAATGTTAACGCAGAGGCGGAACGATATTTTTCCCCTCAACGTTCGTTTTCGTCTTCACATCTATATTGTTATCAATTATACACCGATGTCTTATCTGTTGTAAAAACATACAAATCAGGGTTTATTACACCATAATGTTTGTTTATATCTATGAAATTAGTTGGCTAAATGTTAATAATAATATCATTACGCATAATAGTAAAATGGGTCTACAAGCTATCAGGGATACAGATATGCAATGACGTTCACTTTCATATCACGTCTGAATATTTAATCCATTAAAAAGTGGAACTAATAGTTTTATTTTAATTCATCTACTGGTTATGATGTTTTCTGGAAAAATGATCTGCGCATTTAACCGTAATATCTAAATTTTATCTCAACTCTATGAAATGCAGAAGTTTCTGCATTTTCAGTTTCAATTGTACAACGAATATTCTAAAGGCATTCGATAAATTTATTAAGCAGATTTTCAGTATGCATGTGACCTTTTCAGAACAAAGGTATGTCATCAATTTACCGCCCAATTTAATTCAAAAGGTCGGAGTTCTCATCTTCAAGATAACAAAGCAATATAACAATCAGAAGCGGAGACAGGGCAAAACTTATTTTAGACCACTGCTTTGTCTGTATAATAACCACAGAAAATGAGAGCATTATCGTAATAACACCATTTAGGTTATCCAATACTGCGACATTAAAATTTAAATTTATAAAATACTACTCGACATACTGTCTCATAAAATTCATCATTTTCTCCAGTAGGGTAATAGAAAATAATTTTCTAACATCATACGAACACTTCCAACGATTAATTCAGTTGTGACCAGAAGGATAAACCAAAGGCAGCATGAACGGAAAGTATAATCTCATGCACATTCGTTTCGTGTTAGTACTATGTACCTTTTCGGTACAATAATGTTGGTATCGGTTACTAACACAATAGCCATAGTGTTAGTATCCTTTACAGACTCGGTATATATATTATATAGTGTGAGTTAGCGTTGAAGTCGCATTGTCGTAGACTATAATGATGTTAGCTTCACTATTGCAGGTTTACACATTCGTCTAGGAGATTGTACCGTCCTATTATCCCACATTCTTGACCAATATATAGTGGTAAGGCGTAATACCGGCTCCTACTGATGAGTCGCCAGTAAGCACGAAACGAATGTGCATGAGATTATACTTTCCGTTCATGCTGCCTTTGGTTTATCCTTCTGGTCACAACTGAACTAATTTGTTACTAGGTTCGCAACACCTAATACATACTTGCATATATATTTGTTCTCCGCAACAAACAGTATTTAACTTCCAACGATTTTAACAGTCAAAATACTCTGCGTTTTAGAACAATTGCATGAGCGTTTTTTGATAAATGCGCAGATAAATTGTTTCTTTCTGGCATTCAAATTTTTTTCAATCATTTATCTAGTTCAAGCGTGGTCGTGTTTACCATTTACGCAAGAATTAAACGATGCCGGAAAGAAATATAAGAGAAAGGATCGTAATTTTAATCAGTCGAATAGTAAAATCATACCTTATGCAAACTTAAATAATAATACATTTTAAGAAAAGTTTTATCGCTTGCAAAATGCTGAAATTGATTTGCATTCGCATCAAAATTTTGATCTTTCATATGCTGTTATTGACCACAATGATAAAGTTTGAAACTCACGCCTAAGTAATTCGAGAGTTTTAATAAATTACAGTTAAATACTGTTTGTTGCGAAGTACTAATATATATGCAAGTATGTATTAGGTGTTGCGTACCTAGTAAAAAATTAGTTCAGTTGTGACCAGTAGGATAAACCAAAGGCAGCATGAACGGAAAGTATAATCTCATGCACATTCGTTTCGTGCTTACTGGTGACTCATCAGTAGGAGCCGGTATTACGCCGTTTAACTACTATATATCTGGTCGAAGAATGTGGAATAAGAGGACGGTGCAATCTCCTAGACGAATGTGTAAACCATCAATAGTGAAAGTTACATCATATAAAGTCTTCGACAATGCGACTTCAACGCTAAATCACACTATATAATATATCTACTTTAGCATAAATTGATATCCATCAGGTTGGTATCATGTACCGACTCGGAAACCGTAGTGTTAGTACCATGTACCTTTTCGGAACAATAATGTTGGTATCGGTCACTAACACAATAGCCATAGTGTTAGTATCCTTTACAGGCTCGGTATATATATTACATAGTGTGAGTTAGTGTTGAAGTCGCATTGTCGTAGACTTTATATGATGTTACCTTCACTATTGATGGTTCACACATTCGTCTAGGAGATTGTACCGCGTTATTATTCCACATTTTTCGACCAAATATATAGTTGTTAAAGGGCGTAATACTAGCTCCTACTAATGAGTCGCCAGTAATCACAAAACGAATGTGCATGAGATTATACTTTCCGTTCATGCTGCCTTTGGTTTATCCTTCTGGTCACAACTGAACTAGTTTTAATAAATGTTAACCTGATAACTGGCGTACCATGCCAATAATACATCCATCGCGTGTGGAAATGTATTTCTTAAGAACCGAGCCTGATTATGGTCTTAGTAAAATGGTTAATGTGTTTAATCGATAAATAGGTTTTAGCATAATATAAAAAAAGCTGCGCACTTGAAATAAGCAAAAATTCCATTATATATATATATATATATATATATATATATATATATATATATATATTTATATATATTTTTATATATATATATATGTCGGTATGTACCTAAGTATAGTATTGTGTATAATAGGTAATTAATCCGGTAGACTGGTTTCGTCTTAGTTAGGAACTTTTTAAGTACTGTTTAGAAATTGCTGCGGACAAGGCTGATCCTGGGAACGTCTGTTTCGGCATCTCTGAGTCTAACCACTGATACAATCTAGCGCACGCTTAACACAATTTTCAGTTATATACTAACTCATGATTTTGGTTAGCATTTCCTTCAAATGGAGCCTATATGGCATCACTTTAGACTTAAATTTTTAACTAGCCAACACTAATTTATCATTATTGAACATACACCTCGTTGCCTGGGAAATTGTTATTGAATTGAAAATTTATATAATTAAAAGACAATTGATTGCGCGGGCGGTGACAACATTTATATAAATGAAAGTCACGATATTGATATAAACACTGATCACATTATACATATATATAAATATATATATATATACATTTGTCAGTATAAGCTAAGCCTTTTATTGCGTAGAAAAGACAATTTGTTTAGCAGTCCAGTTTCGACATTAATGGGAACTCTTCAAGTACCGCCTAGAAATTGACATAACGTTGATTTAAATAATTGTTATCATCGTCCGTACATATATTTTTTGTTAAACTATCTAAATGTTCAATTCAATACCACTGCCCCTGTTTGAGACTTATGATCATTTCTAGCAACAGTTGCAGAATACACTCTGAATAAGAAGCCGATTTCTGGATGAGGGCCTGCTTCTGAAACGTATAAGTTCTGTTCAAAATGGCTGTATATATCCAGCTGGTTTGGCAATAAATTTAACTAGATAAAATATTGTTTAAAACCAGTTAAGCACCATTGGATTGGTGTTTATCTCTAGATTCCAAACTTGATTTAAATATATGTTTTCAACACTCGCTCAATCAATGAGTGATTTTCTCACTGACAGATATTTACGTTGGTCTAATTGAATCTTTCGACAGTGAAATAAAGCAGAAATTCAATGCACGTTTCATTTAGCGCAGCTCTAACTAGGCATGCGTTCAGAAAAATAAACAGCAACGCTTATTAACAATCACGCATATAAATTTGTACGTTAGTCCTTTGTAAGATTGTAACTTATCATGCTGTTTTATCGAATAGTGTTAGTAAACATAAATGTTCATTGTTTTTACATTTCTTGGGGTTTTGAGTTAAAAGTTAATAAATTAAATTGCACAAGTTTCAGCAGTTGACTAGGACACATCCAATTTTACAACCATGTTATCGAAATAAGATAAGTATTTAGATCAAGTTTGTGAGCTTGTGATTAACAACAATTATATATATAAATATATATATATACATATATATAATAGGTGTTAGTTTTTATCTGAAGCTCGAAAACTATCGCTATCCCTACCCGCGCAAACAATGATTTTGAAATAATTATTACGTTCGAGATACTACGCATGTTGATTAAACCAAAGTTGCTTACTTTTATGCTAGTCATTCACATAAATATGTGAATACATTTTCTTATTTAAATCGTGGTTGCAAACTTGAGATAAGCACCAATCCCATGATGATTAGGATTGTCTGTATAAACTACGTATAGCATAAAGTAATTTTATTTTGTTGCATATAATTTAAAGGCAAATTTAACCCATAAAATTTTCGTATTTGCATACTTCAATGAATTTAGCAATCAGCTATATAATCTCCATTTAACTGTGAATATTCTGTTGACTTCTTGCTACAAGTTTTTCAACGTACTGAAAAGTAATTATACAGAAATGGAGTGCAATTTATGCATATTGTTAACTTACTGTTCAAATAGTACACATTGTTTTTACGTTACACTGCAAACTGGCCTACTTTACCAATTATCTGTATCCGGACCTGAGACATTGGTCTAAATAATTGCTTTAGCGTTTGCGTTAGTTGCATTCATTACAATCGATATTCATGCAACAAGCATTATATGTCTTTGCTGTAGATGGATTTGACATTCGATAATTCAAACGATTTATTGCAGATAATTACAGATGCCCTAATGTTATGGCTCATGTTTGCGTTTCAACGTCCGATTTGTCGGTCATGAATTATGTTATTACGACTACTATTTACTAGTGTATTTTTCACTACTATGACTGATGAACAACTTCAAAGGGATGTGCCCAATTACCGCTATTTCACATTTAAACTTAAATGGAATACATTTGCAATCGAATCGCGTTTTGAAATACGAACAAGTGAATTTAGCAATTAAAAATACGCAAAATGTTCAAATAATTGATTAAAAATGTAGAAATCGTATTTCGATAATTTTTATTTTCAAAGTTTGACGAAAGTTTACTTTATGCCATAATAAACCTCTAACAATTCTGGCATCAATTTTAAAATTTTTTTTGAAAAACTACCATGATATTTATCAATTTTATTCGACTAGCCATACAAAACAGCTTACGTTTAGTAAAAAAAGCGGCAATATAAAGATGTCTAGTAAATAAATAATTTTAAATGTATACGTGTCTTTAAAAATTTATTATAATCTCCAACAAAACCATGATTTACATGCCATTTTGTTTATGAAGAATTTTCTTCTTTTACTGAGCAGGTAAATTAACGTGCGTCCAAATACAATGGGCATAAAATTTGCTCATATCACAAATACTATATCACTCCTTTTACATATACACTAGCGAAATGTCCAAGTGAAAATTTGAATAACTATACTTAAGTGTGAAATTCTTAGAACTGTTTTGTTTGTTCATGGTTCATGTGAAATACTTGAAATATTCGAACACAAATACTAGTTTTGTAAGTTAAGTTTGGCGAATAAACGTTCATATATATGCGCTAGGCTAGATGTGCTGAGTAATAAGAAAGTTTGCTTAGAATATACCAACGAAATCATAGTCTTGTCAGTGATCTTCTCTCCGCTGAAACTCCAAATTTAAACCTAAATCCGAGTACATATTATCCGCTGAAAGCCAACGTTCAGCCTTTTTCCGATTGGACGCACAAATATCGTGCTTAAGTGTGCATATTAAATGGAGCCCGAAATAAATTTAAAAAATACCGCATAATTTATCAAGTATGTGACACCATTTGATGTTTAAATCTTATTGAAATGTTTGAATTATAGACATAGAAAAAACTTTTTAACAAAAAGGCAGGTCAGAAAACACTAACGAAAAATTAATTTATTTTCATGAAAGAAAACGACAATATTATGCACAAAGACGTGCAAGTCTTATGACAATATATCAATCCGTTTAACATGTTCAGAATGTAAAATGTAGGCATACGATTATGTTTGGAGTTACGGTTTACGCGCTCTCAGTTTTGCAACTGTTTTCAACTCCGAGGAATTCATGACATTATTCATACTTCCAACATGGGTAATGCGATTAATTTAAAAATTGCGTTACTGTCTGTTTTACATTATGAACGATTAGCAACTGTGATCTCTATATGCCAATGGAGCATTAAAATATACACTAACCTTAGCCGCATATGAAATTTCACCTAGCTCTTTCCTCATAAGGCTTTTGAGAATCATGTGGTGGCGTGGGAATTTCTTTAACTTCTGCTAAATAACTCGCAATCATTAATCATATGCGTCAAAGCGACTGCAATATTTTTGCATCCGAGCTGCTGTATAACAAACAACTTTTTCAATAGCGGGTTAAAAATTTAGCACAAAAACTTGGACTATCAAACTGAGAATTCTTTAAGTAGGAGTCTTTTGGCAGGCGGCTGTATTCATTCAGTTGGCTTAGTCAGAGAACAACCGAATGAACCAAATGTGCAGCGGACTCTCTTTAGGCCAAGGACACGCAAATGTCTCCATTTGTGTTTGAGTTGATTAGTAGAGAATTACCCATACGAAATGAGGGATTTAAGTTGTGACTGCCTCCAAAGATTGCATGCTACAGCAGCCTATTATCATAAAACAGTGATAGATAGAGTAAAGTATTTTAATTTGTTTTGGTAAAAGTGTACACGTTATGCGTACTTTACACTATACATGTGCACATAAATAATAAACACTGTAACAAGTTTTAGTGAGAGTTCAGTGTCTTTTGTTGAGGAGCTAGCACAACGTTAACTTGGAAAATGAGCAAAACTGTGGAAGAGATCGCAATTATTGAAGGTGGTATAGACAACACCGTTATTTGGAAATTCGACAGAATTAATGTAAGAGTCCAAACACACTTAGGTCTATATAATACTCAACTAAATATGAATAATGATGCTGCTAGTTATGTCATTAATTTGAGCTTCATCATTTTGTCCTAAACATTACACATTAATAGTGAACACTTTGTCTAGTAAACGATTGGTTTCTTCGAGTTAAGATAATTTGAAATTTGCTTCCAAGGATCGATGATTGTATTCACTCAATTAAATTAAGCTTATCGAACTGAGCCTCAATATTTCTTTACGAGATACACAGTTTTTTGTAGTGGATGTGTTAAACGACTCTGCAGAAAATGTTCCCTTAGTCGTGTCCCGGACGTGGAAAATCATGAAAATATATGACGAGTTTCTGAAACGGACGAATCGATCAAGTTGGAGAATTTTATTTTCTGATTTATTCTATATTTACTCTTAACGCCAATGTATAATTATTAAACAGTAAGAGTTTTCCTCACAATATTGGGTTTCTTTAGCTCGAGTTTGCGAGTTTAAAATAAGCACCGATCCCATTGTATCTAACCGGTGATGCTTATTTCCAGCTCGGAAATACTTGATTCGGCTAATTTTTCTATACATCTATATAATTAAATGAACATCGTTTGTGCGGTCGGTGCCAAAATTGTTTTTAAGGTGGCGATTTTGATATACACACCAGTCCTACTGTATACTTAAATTTGTCAGAATAAACTATGCAGTGTATAATGTAGAAAAATCAATTCAATCAGTAGACCAGTTTCGTCCTTATTCGGATTTCTTTTTCATAATTACAACAATATATATATATAAATATATATATATATATATATATATATATATAATCAAAATCCTGTAATAATAATTCAATTCAATATCTCTTCTCCTGGTGGCATGGTGTCTGTTCTAAAATGACAGGTCGATGCTGGCAGTTGGAACTGTAAGTTGAAAGCGATGCCAAAAAAGTTCTACCTAAATGAATGGCGGAATAAAACAATAGTTATAATATAACTCAAATTTCGTTACTTACGATATTTGAGTCGCGTAGTGCATGGCCTGCAAGTCGCTGAATCAAACGTGTCTGGTTCGAGTTCCGGCCGAGGCAAGTTTTGCAAATACTTGGTGAGTGTGCCATATTTGTGGTGTTTTTTTAACATTAGCTGGAGGATGACCACAGAAAATGTAGATCAAGACATGTTGTCAAGATCAAGTATACTGAGTGTAAATCCTCTATCCTTTTCCGTGAAACATGATTCGCCAACGTATTCATTTACTGAACTTACATGGTCGTCGTCAAAGTAAAAATTGAAAACAAACTGAAAAACGTAAACATGTAATGTAATTCAAAAATTTTTGAATATATTACTAATGATTCTTGCTCACAGCAATCTTATATTTATCATATTTAAATTGCTTTTCAAAGATAAAATTACAACATGGTACGTCTAAATAAATTAGATGTGCAACAGGCATTTATCTGCAGTCCAGATATTTGCCATAATTTGTATCGTTTACCACCCACGCAATAATTCAGTGCTTCATTAAATAATAGCTGTACACCAATTGAAATTTTTAGTCATTTTTAATTCTGTATTAATGTAGAACTGTAAACTTTTCAGAAAACTATCATCCTTTAAAATTTTATCAATTTATCCAAAAATATATGGACCAAAAACGCCTAATTTTTCCATGTGAAAAGTTTGAATTAAAAGTAAAATTGCAGTTTTTAATTTTATTTCTTTATTTTTTTTTCAAAGACTAAATATGGAAAGTTAAATGTTAAGTTCATTAAACTGGCTTAATAAGACGCGTTAAAGAAGTAGACCACGAGTGTTTAAACTTACATTTGTCTCGAAAAATAATTAAATTAATGCAACATGTTTATTCAGGCTGGGGTTTATGGTACCCTGACGAAACCTTTCGACAATTTTATTAAAAAATGTTCTGGGAAAAGAAATTTTATTTCTCTATTTCTTACAAATTTTCTAATAAATAACTTCCAAGGCACTTTAGTGATTAAGAATGGATCCTCGCTATTCAGTTTTTCGTAGAACTCTGCTGGTGATCATGGAAGTTCGAAACGCGTTTGTACTAGTGACGGACGGTAGTTTTGCTATGTTGTTCGACGACTGATTGAAAGCAATTGTCTTGGTGTTTGCTTCAAGCTCACATAGGTTATTTAAAAGAATTTTTACCGCCATCCGCGCAATCAATGATTGTTTAATTGTATTATCTACATATATGTGGCGAAAGCTGCAAAGTCGTTAATGTTTGTGTCTACATACAAAATTTTCTGCAGACATTTCCAATCAACTACAGTGTATGCGAGATTACTACAGTTGAGAGCCGCAAATCTAACTTAGCTTTCCATATATATGCAGTTCGGTCTGATCCTTGTGAGTCATTTTACCGTCGTACTCTGATGATGATCATGGAAGGTCAAAATGCGTCAATACGTTTCACTAACGGTAGAATTCCCATGTTCTACGACGATTGATTAAATACAATTGGATAGGTGTTTACTACAAGCTCGCACACTTTATTGAAAGAATTTTTACGATCACATGTTTATTCATTGATTGTTTAATTTTATTGGAGTTGCTCAACTAATAGAGAGAGCGCAGATATGAGTTATGCACAATGCAAGAGAAAAATACATCGACCTCTTTGCCATATAACTTGACCATTTTTGCAGCCTGTTTGTAGAAAAGTATGTGTTCTTTCTGATGAGTTAATGACAAGCATGTAACGCGCATGTAAATTTAATTAAACATTGGTATCTCCATAAGACTGAAGGAACTAAATTAGTACTTAGCACAACAAGCCTAATTATTATGCCCCCTTGTTAGCCAAATATACACAATCTTTAACTCTAAATCTGCAGTTTTCATAAGAGGGTTAGACGGTAATTAGTTTGCGAAGTAATAAGTTCTGTATTATTCCAATGCCGAGTTTTGCGTACGCGGGTAGTAGCTTTGCACGGACAATTTCACAAAGATCCGATTGATCACAATTTCCAAGTTTGTTTTGTCTTTGATCGGGTTGAGTTTGTATTCGTCCCAATGGAAATGCGGTTCTATCACATCTTTGTTTACTGGTGACGTTTCGGTGCCTATTTTACAGCACCATCCTCAGGCAACTATACACAGCACAATACTCGCCAGTAAACATAGATGTGATAGAACCGCATTTCTATTGGGACGCATACAAACTCAACCCGATCAAAGACAAAACAAAATTGGAAATTGTGATCAATCGGATCTTTGTGAAACTGTCCGTGCAAAGCTACTACCCGCGTACGCTAAACGCGACATTGGAATATATGAAGCTGGCACTCCGACAAAAAATTTTTTTAAAGTTCTGTATTATTTGATACGTATAACTATTTTTGCATGTGGGAAATGGCTTCGTTGCGAAAATCTGAGCATTCAGTTTTCCTGATGCCGGCAGGTAATCTTGCTTTCCTAAGTTTATAACTGTAACTCAATTATATATCACATTAATAAATTGTATTTGGTCAATTTACCACTGTAAATTATGACCTTTTTCCTCAATCAGTTTAGTTGGTTTACTTCATTTCTTTCCTACAGAATAATTTGCTTAACTGCTTACGATAAAAAAGCAACTGCGACAATATCAAATGTCAAAAATTCAGGATATAGGCTTTTACGCATGCACAATTCCAGAGCAGTTACACTTCAGCTAGAGCAGACGTGCAATTTGGACTCCGGCAATAAATATTTGGTCTCAATTCATATTTTGCCATGTATTTTAGTCGCATTCTGTATAATGTAGAGTTGGCAAAATTCTGTTATCATCCAGTTTTAACAATTTCGTACTGATTTTTTGCAAGATATGAAACTATTTAATCTAATCTTTACTTCCTTGGGAATGATGGCTTATAACAATATTTAAGAAACTGGTAATGAAGTAAAGCAATTCAGGGTCCCAGTCATGACTATCTCAAACATCATTTAATCAGTTATGTATCAGGTGTAAAGCATCTAGTAACAAATTAGTTCAAATATGACCAGAAGGATAAACCAAAGACGGCATGAACGGAAAGTACAATTGCGGGCGCATTCGTTTCGTGCTTAATGGCGACTCATCATTAGGAGCCTGTATTACGCCCTTTACTCACTATATATTTTGGTGAGGAATGTGGGGAAATAGTAGGGTACAGTCTCCTATACGCATGTGTAAGCCTAAACTAGTGAAGCTTACTTCATATGTAGTCTTCGACAATTTGATTTAAAAACTAACTCACTAAGCATAATATATATACCGCGTCTGTAAATGATACCAAAACTATGCCTATTGATTCAGAACCCGATACCAACATTATGGTATCGAAAAGATACATGGTATCAACACTATAGATTTCAATGTGTGCTAAAGTTCACCATAAATGAGAATTACAACTATATCTGAACACCTGTTACTCCAGTAGATCCAAACACTCTGTCCGTGATCGATATCAGTTATCACATTTCGTGATAATTTGATGAGTCGTCAGTACGTACGAAACTAATGTGCACGAGAGCACACTTTCTGTTCATGCTGATTGTGGTCTACCCTTGTGAATAAGTTTGAACTAATTTGGTACTAGGTGCGCAAAATCTAAGATATAATTTCATATGCATTAGTTCTCCGCCACAAACAGTATCTAACTGATACATATACTTAATTGAATGATGTCATGATTATCGTGAAATGTGATAACTAGTATCCATCAAGGCCAAATTGTGCGGATTTACTGTATTAAAAGGTGTTCAGAATTAATTTTAACTCTTAATTATAGTGAAACTTAGCATACATTGTAATCCATCCTGTTGATACCATGCACAGACTCGGCAATTACCATGTATATTTTCAGCACCATAATGTTGGTATCGGCACCACACAAAAGCCAAAACATTGTGACTTTTAGACTTGTATATATATATATATATATATATATATATATATATATATATATATATATATATATATATATATATTAGGTATAAGTGTTCATTTGAAATCGTATTGTTGAAGACGATATGTGTTAGTTTAAATTAATTCAGTTTACATCTGTATAGGAGGTTATCACTTCCTATCTTCCTCCTGCATTCCTCATATATATATATATATATATATATATATATATATATATATATATATATAATGCAAAATGGGTTCGCTTTCGCCTTTTTGCTCTTTATGTGGTCTTAATTGTTGTGCCAAATAAGACCTTGCTATACAGTAGACTACTGTGCAGTAGACATTGATCTCCGATCATGAATACATGTAAAAATATATACAAAATGCTTAAACATTAATATATATAAATATATATACGCAAATAGTTACATGCTTCTCATGTAAGAGCCCGTGACCCTAATATTGAAAATTTAAATCCTTCCACCGGATCACTTGAAGATAGGCGCAGGCAGCTAGAAGTGCACTGTTTATATGATAGCCAAAATAATGCTCCGGTATAAAGCAGATTTCGACGCAAATCGTATACCTCTTAACATGCCCTTTAGTAATTACGTATTTTGCGTCAACAGATGACTGCCATCGACAGAATTGACTTGAGAATAATACGTTTTTGAAGGATGAAAACTGTATTCCTCTATTTCTATTGATACATTAGAATACTTTCCAAAACAATAGGCTATAGTCCACAAGTTATATGACTGAGATATTTCATGTATATAAATATAATTATTTATCATTCAAATGCAGGCAATATTTATTACTCGATATGAATGTTTAAAGTGCATTTAAAATTACACATTAGCGCTTTTAGTCAATATTGTCAACGGGTTTTACTGAAGATATGAAACAAAAAATATTGTATTATTATATCCAAACGGAACTTGTTTTTGTGGGTCCTATCTCCAGTAAGAGCATTTGAAAAGATGAAGCGTAAGCGCTACTGTATAATTTTCAATGTATCGTTTTTTAAATTAATATCGAACAATATTTTCTTTGTGTATTTGAAGAATACCTATCCCACAACCATTACCGTCATATGAAATGAAATATATTTTATCAGATCAGGTATTCAGCATTTAAGTTGTAGATAATATCATAAGAAGTTCGTCTTCACCATACTTAATAGAGAATTTAAAGCACTGTTTATCATCAGTACGTGAAATATTTTTGTTTGGATTATTTGAGTATAGTAAATAGGAATAGGCATATATAGTAAAAATGCAGAGAGAAAAGTAAAGATAGAAATAGAAATAAAATGGCGAAGTTTGCAGGCATTTCGCAAACGGATACCAATATTTATCTATTTCCATTTTTATTTTTGGAACCTTCGGGGAAATTTTACGTCATCCTTAAAAGATGGTGTGCGTAACTATTTAGCATGTTTGCAGTAAAAAGCTACTTATTGACAGCAAAGTTAATAGAGACCAAGTGGCAAGTATCTGCGTAGTCCCAAGAGAATTAAAGAAGTCTGCAGCAAATGTACAAATTTCTTTCGGTGACATGAAATATGTTTTTTAAACACTTTTGAATTTGAAGCTAATTAGCTTGATATTTCGATATTTTGTAGTTACAATGCACATCGTTGGTCATTGGGAGTTTTATTTTTATTCTTCTAAAATTCGGCAATACATTTTGTGCAAATAGTATTACGTTCATTATTTTCATTTTTCTTCTGCTAACGTTAATTATTAGTGTATCCACGATATTCTTCCCTGTGTGACCGATTAGCCCTCTCAGTTCCGCTATGATCCGATTAGTCCTCATTCCTAAGTAGCGCTGGGTTTGGCATCTTGGTGTCATCACTCCGAAGTCTTCCACGCCATTTGTACTAACCACTGGAAATGAATTTCGATCTAACCTTGGCTGTTTGACGTTTAGGTACTTCATTTCCAGTACCATCTTTAGAAATCTAAAAACTCACTGCAAACGGATGAAAAGAACAAATTTATGACCATTTACAACAATTTGAATCATAGTTCAGATATATTTCCAGCCTGACAATTGGAGGGCATTAGTTATTCATCCCGATAATGGTAACATAAACATAGTCGGATCTAAGGGGTTGTAACCACCAGCCATTTCCATGAAAAGCCTTAAATGCAGTTTAACTACGCTGTAACATTTAGTTTTAAGATAGACATCACGGAATAACATGCGTGCCAGATTCGACGGCAAATTTTCGACTTCTGATAAAAACCTTGGCTACATGCGTTTAGAGATATAGTATTCGTCATCTTTAGCTGTCAGACTATCTAAGTAAAGGAAATATTTTATTGTAAACCATCCTCTCAAGAAATGAGTAGCGTAGTGTTCTTTTACATGCCACATATAAATATGAATAATACCAGCCATAATGGACCTACTCTGCTTTTACAATCGCGCAGGATAAAATGGGTCGCGTCATCTGCTGAGTCGTGCTTGGTCCATAAGCGAAATCAGACTAAAACAAACATTTAGGCAAACAGAAATCCTTAGAACGTACGCTGGATAAATTTGAAATTGGTAAATCTTGTGCCTCGGAAACAGGAATGTCTGATACTGTTCGTATTACAGAACTTGATGCATCATCCTTATCTACGCGTTGTTGGCTTCAAAGTACTTGTGCAACGAACGTTTCTCAATTTGAACATTAAGTAGTTGATATTGTCCTTATCGCAAATACTAAAGCTGGCTTAATAAAAATGGATCTCTGTGGGTGGCACGCTTAAAGATGTCCACTACAATCGATGCTGGAAACCTTAATCGGCGTTGCCGTTTCGTTTTATTTGCACATGCTTCCACCGATTTCTGCACAGACGAATGTAAGGATGCATTTTACCTCGACATAGATTCTCTACAAAGTGGAGGAAGACGTTTAAACATAGTCTTATCTATAAGTAATAGGTATGCTCAAGTTGGGCGCTTAAGCGACGCAGAATTTTGCCAATGTTTCAGATGCATTTTAATCTCAATGCCCAGTGGTAATGACGAACAGCTTATAGATAGCTGCCCGGAGCAAAGACCATAAATCAGTAGCAAAAACTTGAGGCAAATTGTAAGGCATTGCAGCACATTGCATTCTCTAACCATCAATCAATTGTGAAGCCAAATATATAATGTAGTAATAAGATATAAATGAAAGGATTGAATTCAAGTTTTTCATCTGTTTTGAAGCACGTATGTTGATGCGAACCATGCATATAACCGTTGTAGATTTGCTCTCAGGTTTTTTAGAAAGCTAAATAAAAATAGAACTGAAATGAATATAATCAATTTAGAACAAACGTCTTCCAAGCAAAGTTATAAATATATTGTAGAATAGATGTGAACTTGTCCTAACGGTGAAAATTCCAATTTAAATTGGATGAAAACTATTGATATTATGCAAATTGCAGGTATTCTTGTATGTGGTATTGTAGGCGGCCATGGAATTGTCGTTTGGTCTCTGAAAGTTTTGTGGAGATTTGTAAGACCAGGCGCTAAATTAATGCTAGCTCGGCTTATAAGAATAGTTGTAGAGTTGTGAGAAGCCAAATTTAGCGCAGTACAAAAGTCGATCTGGAATAATTTTACACCAGTAAAGCCTAAGAGATGGAAGAAGTGTTTGCAATAGGTACTAGCCGATATTTGGTCCATCTTGTTTGCACAACATTTCCGAGCATATGATAGGTTAGCGAAACTATAGACGATATTGACAACTATCTAATAACCGCTAAAAAAGTTGTCTTAATATATGGGCCGAATACATTAAATATCAATTTTCTTGGACACCTTCAATAGACCAGATTATGAAAAATTACGCTAGTTTCAACAGGTTGGAATGCTAATTTCGAGCAAAAATCAGTTAGATGTACGAAATACAGTTTAATCTCTTAAAAATCACAAAGGCACTGACCCCGATGATTTTCTTGTGACTTAATTTGAGGATATTGGAAACATAATTTGTGGGGCGTTGACTAACCTCTTTCCTACTATATGAAAAAACGAGATAGTGCCAGATGCTTCAAGTTAAATCATCATCATTTCTATCTTCCAAATTTGAAATCAAAATTTTGGCGATTGTCGTCTTTGTATAATCTTTACTTCAGTCGTATCTAGGGTACTTGTTTGATTATATTATGCGTCTCAGCGCTACATATAAATCACATACTTGAGAAAAACAAGCTTGATTTCGGCGAGGACAAGGTGGTATAGATAATATTTTTACCCTAAGGCAATTACTTGAAAAACGAAATTTATCTAGTCTTTCCACTCCAACTGGCTTCATAGACTTTTATGGTGCATTTGACTCTGGGTAGCGCAATGTTCTTTTCCCTATTTTGTTTAAAAGTGTTATACCATATAATTTTGTTAATATTGTACGCGCTCTCTAAGCAAATAATTTTTGTCGCGTCAAAGTATACAATGATTTATTGCACAAACTTACTACTAGCATTGGTGCTCGTCAAAGACATCCACATTCCCCATATTCGTCTAATGTTTCAATAGATGTCAATATGAATTAAACACTTCTATACGTTCCGGATGTATCTGTCGATGTTCTTCTCGTGGTAGATTAGTCGATCTTAGCTATGCGGACGATATTCTATTATGATTTGCAAATCGAAATTTTGCCCGGCACTTTGAACAGGTTATCAGTCGTTTTCCGTCTTTTTTTATAACATACGTAATTTCTAAATGTAAGATACTTCTCCAAGATCACCAACCACACATTTCAACCCGACAGCTGCAAAAAGTAGATCTAAGCGCAGCCGACATGTTTGCATATATTTTAAGTTGTATCAGTAACTCAGACAACATGAGTGAGGTGATGAATATGAGAACAGCGAAAGCAAGACTAACCTCTCCAGCCCTCGTCATTCAGAGAGAAACTCGAGCATCTCACCCTGCCCTAAATGTTTCGTGTAGAATGCGCATGCATTTGCACGTGTAGTTTTGCTATAGATTGGTATAAGTCGGTTCTTTATAGTTGAAGACTTTAGACGCTCACAGGCATTCGACGACCGTTGTTTTAAAAGCATAGTCCATACGGGTTACAAAATACCAATAATCAATGATTATACCCGCATACTCAATTTTGGATTTGTCAATCAATACTTCCTAATGGACGAACAGTTAAGGCTTCATCGACTGCCCTGTATGGTCACTTTTTACCTATGCATTATTTCGAAGTCAGTGTCAGATTGGCGTAAAAACATGTTTTGGAGATTTGTACATAAAAAGTTGAATTTAGTAGTATACGACCCATTCGTCTATCAGGATGGAGTCTACGTGCGCATCCCAATCTTAATTGGAAACTCTGCGTGATATGGCATCGAAGTGATCTCAATGGTGATTGTGTTGCAGACTCCTAATAAATCCGTATTCTTAACTTATGTTTCTTACTTGGTTAATGTCATCTGCGAGATTTTGCTAAGCTTATGACGCGATAAATTGAAATCGACATGGAAGCGTAGTGCCGATATCGTCTTGTCCCATAGCTGACTTGGTTTTATTCTTGATCTGTGGAGATCTGGGATACATTATTTATTTGCGATAACATCTGAACTAAATTCTCCTCGCGATAATTCACTCTCCTTAAATGTTCATTTAATCATTAATTAGGTCTTTATTATTACTGTTTAAATTTTTTAAATTTCTTTCCACGTGGTTATACGGCAGTGAAGCATTAATTAACAAAGGTTATTGCATTGTTATCCACAATGTTGTTGTTGATGATGATGATGATGATGATGATGATGATGATGATGATGATGATGATGATGATGATGATGATGATTTAAAACATGCACACTCATTCGAGTGAAAACTTTGCATGACTCTAGGCAAAGCTATATATATATATATATATATATATATATATATGTACATCATGCCTCTGTAATTAATTTTAATTGCATTCGTACATATCCATCATTAAGATTCAGCATAAACGTCTGCCATTACGATTGATTTTTTTTTCGTTTTTTTAGTTATATGTCAATTATTAACTTTGCTTACTTTAATTCATTCATATGGAATGATGTGTGTTCATGACGTTAATAACACTTAGTTCCAAGTTCAAATAAGTACGTTCTTTTATATCATTTTAGATTAAAATTTAATTTAGTGTGAAACAAATAAATTTACTTGAATGAACGTTAACAATGGTAGAACTATTGATTATGAAAATAATAGGGACCAGATTTGAACTCGCAACCTTCTGATCTGGAATCAAACGCGCTAACTTTGTGCCACAGGCTCCAAAAAATTTAATGTGAAGATAAAACAGACCAGATTTGAACCGGCAACCTTCTGATCTGGAGTCTGACGCGCTACCTTTGCGCCTCAGGCGCCAAAATATTGAATGTTAAGATAAGACAGACCAGATTTGAACTGGCAACCTTCTGATCTGGAGTCTGACGCGCTACCTTTGCGCCTCAGGGCCCGAAATATTGAATTTGAAGATAAGATAGACCAGATGTGAACTCGTAAACTTCTGATCTGGAGTCAGTCGCGCTACCTATGCGCCACAGGCGCAATGAATGTTATCATGAAGAGATCTTGATGGTCAGCTTAATTCACATGACTTGAAAGATATCAGTCTCGCATTTTTTTTCTCAAACTTATGATCGTTTTTATAAGTGACGGTTAATGATGCCTTTAATATAATCAAGGTTGCGAACTTGATATAATCACCTGAGCCATTAAATACATACATTTGGCAGTATAATGTTCGTTTAATTATATGAATGGTCATTTCAGTACAACTTCCCCATCTAGTGTGGTGTGTGGTTAGTAATGACAGATTTGGGATAGGTAGTTGGAACTTTAGGGTTAAATGGATGCTTTATAGGCTCTACCTAAAGAAAAGGCTAACCAAGAAACATTAGTTAGTTTGTCACCGGAAATTGTGTGTAATGTGCGACAGGGTGGCTCAGTTATTAAAGCACCAGATTACGAAGCATACGTGCCCAGGTTCGAGTCCTGTCCGCGGCAAATTCTGGCCAGTACATGATGAGTTTCCAATAAGAACGAAACCGATCTACTGGATGAATTGCCTTTTCATTTAAGCTGTATTTCATTTTGAATTATGCCTTATAATTCTTCTAAAATTAGGCCTGAAGTATCAATTAATGCATGAGGCCTTCTCGTGATTACTTTCATTATATTTTTCTCTCATTTGCCTTTGATATTTTGATGCATGTTTGACTTCTTAATATTCGCATTATTTTTATTACAATCGCGATTAGCAAGTTTAAATTATTCTAGCATTTGTTACTACTTAATAAACCAGCATTAAAAGCCTTACTTATTTAACTAGTCGGAATTAATTTATCAGTCGATTAACATGGTTGTAAGCTGATATGAGTCTAGATATATAATACAAAAAGCTCGCTGGCTAGAGAATGCAACTTAAAGATATTTTGTGAAACTTTAGATGCTTTTATAATATCTGTTGTATTATTTCCACGTATGAAAATAAATATAAAGGAATTTATATATATATATATATATATATATATATATATATATATATATATATATATATATATTAGGAATAAAAAATTATAAAAGTGGGATAATGGCCATTCATTTAGAAAACACTAAACTTCACATTACAATCTTTCATATAAATAAATCCTGAGTTTTCATTTGATTATGTGGGTGGCAAGCAGTCTGACTCGGTTTTACTTCTATTTCTTGATTGGGTTGATTGGTAGATTTATATGTGTGTATTTCTCTGTGTGTGTGTGTTTGTGCGTGTCTTTATTTGCGTTTAGGAACCTCTCTCGTTGTATTGCAGTGATGTTTGAGATCTGGTCATTCTTGCATTAAAGGAATCAGTTTCAACCAAGTTTTCGCATTGTTAGCTGGTTCGTGTACGAATGTTATTTTTCTGAGTGTTGTCTTAATTAGTAGTAATTAATGCTCATACTCTTTTGACATTTCTGTCTCTGTTAGCGATGAGTGTGATAACGTAAGTGTAGGTGTTTTTTTCGAATTCGTTGCAAAACCGTACAGTATAAAATGGTCTCGCTTGACGTCCCATCCTTATTTACGATAATTGCACTGAAAAAAACAACAACAATCTGGTGTGACCTGATTAAAAATTAGTTTTAAGTTTTTTCTATAGATACCAATTGTATCAACGACCTTATATTAGCATATACAAAAAACGTGCAATTTACATTTGAGGGGAATTACTACCGTCAGATTAATGGTGTAGCTATGGAAAACTACATTGCATTCTTCCTGGCAGATGCATACGTGCATCATATTGAACAAACGAGCCTAAAATGTATAATTGACCAATGCGCACTCTCCAAAATTTATGTAAATGATATATTATTGCTCATCCCAGACGCAGTAAACCTATCCAAAATCCTGAAGCAAGCAAATGGGACCGATCCAAACATCAAATTTACTCTCAAGGTAGAGAAATACAATAGTTTTCCCTTTTTGGAAATCCAACTCACCCAAGAAGAAAATGGTGAATTGACATTGGCAATGCATAGAAAATAAATGTGCACTGTGCAAAACATTCGCTACAACAACAATGAACCAAAATCACACAAAAGAAACCTTGCTAACAACCTAGCATACAGAATCAGAAAGATCGGCTCTGAGCAGGTTTTCCTAAGCTTACCATTTAGAGGCGACGTGCCGGCCTCAATAATTGCACGGTCATTAAATATAATCACTAAAGAAAATTTTACCTGTGTAAAAGTTTATATAAAATTTAGCACACAGAGAATCATGGGGTTCAATTCTAAAGATCAATTGCCAATTCTCGCCAAATCGTTCATAGTCTGCATATTTTCATGTATTTGCGGTAGCATATATAGTGGACGTACGAAGAAGCAATTGATAAGCAGAATCCAGCAACATTTAAAGGCACAAATTGATTCAGAAAGTATTGGCACTTACAGGAAAATCAGCTATTTCCTATCAAATATTGGAAACGAATATTAGATCGTACCTCATTTCCAGTGGATAGTATGATAGATGTTGAAGCCTTCGGAAGAAAAGGACGAATTCACAACCAGCCAATAAGATGACAAACTCGATGCGTACTTGGAAATGGGGATCCATCGGATCATTGCGAAACTGATGGTGCAAAACTACAACCCGCGAATGCACATCGCGGAGATTCAACGGGGCACCCAGACAATTTGGACAATTTCTCAATTCTATACAAATCAAAATCAGAAGTATTATATATATATATATATATATATATATATATATATATATATATATATATATATATATATATGAGGCTCTTTATATAAAAAACAAGCGCTCGGCCTAAACATTCAAAAGTTTTATCAACACTAGATTCCTATCAACTGGTCACGAATCACAAAACTCCACAAAAAAATAATGAAATCAAGTTAAGGCCAAAAACCCACTCGACCAGACTCAAAAATCATTCGATGGGGTTGGTAACAAACTAAAGAAGTAAAAACCGCTGCACATACTGTACCACACCTATCATTAACAGAGACAGAAATGTAAAAACAATATGCGCATTCAATACTGCAATCCGCACACCCTACGCTGTTAAAAAGCGGACGGAATAAAATTGATGAACAAGTCGAAACGTAAGGCAATACTCGCAAAAATAATATTCGTGCACATAACAGCCAATATTGAGAAAATTTTCTTTAATGGTTGCACAGTGCGAGTTTCAAATTTTGAATCTTCGCGATTTGCGTTCGCGGGTTGTCCCTTTGTACTACAAGTTTCGCAAAGATCCGATTCATCCCAACTTCCAAGTACGCATCAAGTTTGTCTTCTTATTGGCTGGATGCTGATTCTTCTCCTTCTTCCGAAGGCTTCTGCATCGTGCATACAAACTACTGGAAATAAGGTAGGAAGATAAAATCGTACCTCATTTCCAGTGGTAAATACGCACGATGTTAAAGCCTTCGAGAGAAAGGGACGAATCCGCACCCAGCCAATTAGTAGACAAATTCGATGCGTACTTGGAAATGGGGATCAATTGGATCTTCACTAAACAGGTAGTGCAAAGCGACAACCCGCTAACGCAAATCGCGGAGATTCAAAATTTGAAGCTCGCACTGTGCAACCATTAAAGAAAATTTTCTCAATATTGGCTGTTATGTGTACGAATATTATTTTGCCTATATATGTATATGTGGCGAAAGCTACAAACAGTTGATGTTCGTGACTGCATAGAAATTATGCAGCCGACATTTCCAGTCAAGTTCAATGTATGCGAGACTGCTAGAGGTGAGAGCCGCATATCTCAATTTGATTTCCATATATATTCAATGCGGTTTGATCCTCGATAGTAAGTTTGCTGTCGTACTCTGATGATGATCAAGGAAGGTCGAAACGCGTCAGTGCGTTGCGGCTGGCGGTAGTTTTGTCATGTTGTTCGACGAATGGTTAAATACAATGGGATTGGTGTTTACTTCAAGCACGCAAACTTGATTTAAAGAATTACCACCACCCGCGCAAACAATTATTGTAAAAAGCTCTGATGATGATCTCTGGAACTGGAAATCGAAGCGTCAGCACAATGCAAATGAGCTTCAGCACATTAAGCACAGTTTTTTCTGAATTAAATGGGGTGAGAACCGCAAATTTTATTTTCCTTACCTTATATTTGCATTGCCGTTTGATCGGCGTTATTCAGTTTGCCGTCGTGTTTTGACAATGCCCACAGAAAGTCAAAACGCGTCAGTACGTTTGATTTTCGTTTATCTTGCTCTCTTGTGCGACAGGTTAAATAAAATAGGATTTTTTAATCTCAAACTTGTAAAATTGATTTAAAGATTTTTCATCACCACCTGCGCAATCAATGATTTTTAAATTTCATTATTTTTATGGTTTCCTAGATCTCAAAAAACGTGTTCGTGGCCGCATAGAATTTGAGCCGCTGATATTTCCGGACAAGTGTTATTTATGCAAGAGCCGCACATCTAATTTTGCATTCATTATGCACGCATTATGGTTTAAACGATGTTAATGGGTTTGTTGTTGTTCTCTGATGACAATCACGGATGGTCCCAACGTATCGGTATGTGGCATTAACGGTAATTTAGGTTTGTCGAAAATAACATATTTTGGTTCTATTGCAGCGAAAGTTTATTCATTATGTAATTTTGAATAATTTTATAATGTTAGTTTATTACATTTTATTCACAACCGCAACACTCACAGTAGATAATCAATTTTTTTTAAATGTTTCACCCAAAATACACGTCTAAGAATATTTTCTATCAATTAACTGTCCAAAATATTTTTTATTTGCAATTGTGTATTAGGTGTTGCTCACCAAGTAACAAATTAGCTTAAATAGGACCAGAATAATAAACCAAATACAACATAAACACAAAGTATAATCTCGTGCACATTCGTTTCGTGCCTACTGGCAACTCATCAGTAGGAGCCAGTATTACGTCCTCTACGCACCATATAGTTCGGTTAGGAATGCCGGTCAATCTCCTATACGAATGTGTGAACCTGCAGTAGTAAAGCAAACCTTATATAAAGGCTTCGACAACACAATTAAAAAATTAATTAATTGCGTGAGTTGTGTTAACATTTATTTAAATCAAGTTTTCTAGCTTGAAGTAAACACCAATCCCATTGTATTTAACCAGTCGTCGAACACCATAACAAAACTACTGCCAGTCGCACGCATTGACGCGTTTCGACCTTCCATGACCATCGCCAGATAACGACGGCAAATTGACTAACGAGGATCAAACCGCATTGCATATATATAGAAAGCGAAATTAGATATGCGGCTCTCACCTCTAGTAATCTCTCATAAGTTGTAAGTGAGAGGAAATACAATTTAACAATAATTGTTTGCGCGGGTGGTGGTAACAATTCCTTAAATCAAGTTTGCGAGCTTGAAGTAAACACCAATCCCATTGTATTTAACCATTCGTCGAACTGGCGGTAGTTTTGTTATGTTGTTCGACGACTGGTTAAATACAATGGGATTGGTGTTTACTTCAAGCTCGCAAACTTTATTTAAAGAAGTGAGAGGAAATGTCGGCTGCACAATTTCTATGCAGTCACCAACATTAGCCGTTTTTAGCTTAGCCACACAAATATATATAGACAATAAAATTTAAAAATTTAAATGATTGCGCGGGTGCGTGCGAATGGCGGTAGTTTTGTTATGTTGTTCGACGACCGGTTAAATACAATGGGATTGGTGTTTACTTCAAGCTCGCAAACTTGATTTAAATAAATGTTACCACCACCCGCGCAATCAATTATTTTTTTTAATTGTAATGTCTATATACATTTTTGTGGCGAAAGCTGCAAACAGTTAATGTTCGTGACTGCATAGAAATTGTGCAGCCGATATTTCCAGTACAGTTGAATGTATGCGAGACTGCTAGAAGGGAGATCCGCATATATAATTATGCTCAGCGTATATAAGCAATGCGGTTTGATCTTCACTAGTCAGTTTGCCATCGTACTCCGATGATAATCATGAAAGGTCGAAACGTGTCAACGCGTTGCGACTGGCGGTAGTTTTGTTATATTGATCAACGACTGGCTAAATACTAGGGATTGATGTTTATTTCAAGCTCGCAAAATTGATTTAAAAGCAGTCCGACTTCAAAGCGAACCAACTATGTATAATATATATCGTCTCTGTAAAGGATACCAACACTATTGCTTTTGTGTCAGTACCTGATACCAACATTATGATATTGAATAGGTACACGGTACCAACACATTGGATTTCTATGTATTCCAAGTTCTTAATAGGTGTGCAACTCCTAATATACAATTGCTTATATATTAGTTCCCTGCCTCAAACAGTATCTAAGTGTTATATTGTTAATTTACCGCTATGCTCCATTGAAGCATGCAAGAACAGCGATTTTATGTTTAAAAGAGCAAAAAAGCGTAGCAAGGCATTTTTAAATTACAAAGCATCACTGATTGGTGACAACGTTTTAGGCTGTGTGTTGTACATTTTAGACAAATTTTAGCATACTCAAATAAAGTTTTATATTATGGCGCAAGAATAAATCTACAGTTAGATCCACGGGCTACTGCGGCGTAGGCAATCAATTTCATGACATTGAACAAAATTCTCCCTAGTCCACATCGCGACAGAGACACTTCTGGCTACTGTTGATAAATGCCAAAATTGGACAATTCCTAGTTATAAAATAGATAGCATCATTTACCATTTAACATTTTACATGTATACCGACGTCATGCGTTTAATCAAATCGTGTACTTATCCTTTAAATCATTGCGATTTTAGAAATCGTAAGGTTAATTTCTGTTGAGTTGTTGATCGTGTTCTAATCTTCCAGAACCCTTGCTTTAGTTCTGCCATGGAAAACGTCTTTCACCGCGGTCTATGTGTAACACTATGCCCTCTCACAAAAACATTCAGATATCGATATTATTGGCGAACCGCAACGAGACATCCTCATTTATCTCATTGACAATAGGTGTCAAAATACAGATTTCTAAGTTTTGTGCACACTGTTGTTATTTATTTATTTTATGTTTATTTGCCATGGCTGCCTATAATATCCTGTGAATTGATCCGCAGAAACACCATGTTGGCATTCGCCCAAAAACCACAGCTATAATGGATATTGTTCCCATATTGTATCCGGTAGCTCAATTCAGTCCGAAGGCTCGAATACTAAACCGTAGTTTTCACCGATTCCCACCCACTGGTATACAGACGGTTGAGCCTGGTCACTCTGAAACACACGTCATCTTGCCTTGCGTTTGTTTGCGGTGTGAATACCGTAGGTATTATAGCGAATTTTATCCAAACAAGCGTGTATGAAGTCAAACTCTAACGGCGGAAGTGTCATATCAAGCACCAGGAATCAAAATAGATATTTAGTATAGAATATTCTCATAGACATTTGCTTGCTTCTGCACTCATAATTCAAGAGCAAAATTTACCAACGGACCAGTAATATTCAGTTGTTCTTCAATGCACTATCACCGTCGCAGCTAGTTAACGAACGTCAATTTGTTTTGTTTTATTACTGTATTAGAGAACCTTTTATCCACTCTGTTGTCCTCGCCACTACATCGCAGATGTGACGAGCGAATACTTGCGTGATTGGACAAAAATTTTAGTTATATCTTCTACTTGTCAACGGTGTACCATGCACTTGCTAACCTGAAGATATTAGGATGAGAGGGAGTTTGCTGGAATTTGGCGACAAACAAGATCCGGTATAGAGACCTAGCTAATGCTCTAAAATTCTTAGGCCTCAATGGAAGGAAATTCGCAGATCCATATCTCCATTTGTCTATGTAGGAATTTAAATTCTTTATACAAAATCATGACTTTTGAACTTTCGGAAGAATAACGCACAATCAATAAGAACGTTTATTTATGTAATTAAATAAACAAAGTTCTAATTATAGGGCCAAAGCAGACAGTATAGCAGGCACTAACCTGGATGAAGAAAATAATCTTCTTCTTGCATTGAAATCGTTGGAAACCCAACGCAGATATTTTTTTACATCCGAAAATGTGTTTGTTTACCTAGCCAATAAATCAAGTAAGCAATAATGAAAAAATCGATAAAATGCACTTTCAGGAGTTAAAATTCCATTTGGTCAAAATTGTTTAGCCTACTGTATATTGATAACAAGTATTTTAACCAAGTTTGCGGATTTAATACAAATACCAATCCGTTTTATTTTAGCAATCACACAATAGCTAAACTACCGTCAGTCGCAGGTTCTAACTTGTTTCGACCTCCCAGGTTCATCATCTGAGCACGATAGTCAACTGACTAATGAGAACCAACCAGCAAGTAATAGGTAAGGTATGAAAATTAGACATGTTCCACTCAAATCTAGTAGTCTGTTTTGCATTGCACTTGACCGGAATGTCGGCCACACAATTATTATACAGCCACGAGCATAACTTTATTGCAGATTTCGCCAAGCTTTATTTAGGTAATTCAGCTGACTCATGTCGGTGCAATATGTGCGAGACCACTAATGATGAGCGCCGCGTTTCTGAATTCTCGTGTCTAATATATACATTTCAGTTTGATCCCTCTTATTCAATTTGCTGTAATGTTCTGAGGGTGAACATAGAAGAGCGAAATGCATCTGGATGTGTGACTCATGGAAATATTGTGGTTCCGCACGACTTGCTATATAACGTTGGATGAATATATATATAGATTCTGCAAAATTGATATGAACCCTCCTCAAACTTATCTTAGATTACAGCGGCTGGCTCCCACGGAGGAATAGGCCAACTTTTTTGTACGAGAATACTTTTGAAACGATGTTCCCATTACAACTCCGAAGTCATTATGTTACAAGGTATACCAAAATTATTACTAAATGTTATAATACGTTCTTTGAATTTACATATTTACACATCTTTCTGTTCCTAACCGAATAAACTTAATGCTAGATAACAACATGCACAGTAGGATTGCATGTAAACTAGTTTTCGATAATTAAAATCATATTGATTTCTATGGCTAAATGATAAGTCAATCCCTCGTAGTCCATATAATTTACGAGGTCTATTTTATTGATGTCTATTCCTTAATGGCCTTACACAATTAGCGATGCTCCTAAGCACCAGATAAATTCAAAACGTCATAAATGACAGATAAAATAACTTTTCAAATATCAATCACCTGACAGACATACATACAAAAAGTAACTTCTAAAAAGTGAAAAAAATCCTAATTAAAATGATGATGTTAACTCAGTTATTCAGTGACAGAATTCTCTGTTACAATTCATGTCGCCAGAGTGGTCAAATGGAGCAGCCAATTTCATATGTTTGTATGGTGCAAACTCCACTGAACACTTGTGCGAGGCACTGTTGTCTTTGCTGATGAAGATGATAATCTAACGCTCTTTATTGCAAAGATATTAAATAATTCATCTTAGAGAAAACAGATTGCGTGTAATTAGTTTATGGGATCTTACATTTAGATCAGTTAAGCCAAGCCAACTTAATGTAGCGTAGAGATATTGCAGACTTTGACAATAAACTACTTTAGAGACTCTAAGGCAGGTGTACAATTTTTAAATATTAATAGATTCTGAGACTGGTTGTTATTGAATAAGTATATATACTAATTAAAATGATGTCAAATAACTAAAGGTCTAGTAGATAATTCCTACTATAGCACAAACCTAAATGAAGAATAGTCTCCATAGAGCTACTGGCGACATGACATTAAAACTAATTCTTCTTCGCTAGATCTCCATGTTGTGCAAATTTACTTCCTATGAATCACCAATTATTACTCTTTCATTCTTTAGTCGACTCGCCTTTATAGTAATATCGCTATATTATTAAATTCTTGTAGATCGCCTTGCAGTCCATCTAATTTAACATATACCACACCTTTAAATTTTTTCATATTAGAATTAAAAAACGAGTTCGGCTACAAGTTTTAATCGTGTTTAGGAATATATATATATATATATATATATATATGATTTTTGTGTTTGTTTAAATAAACATTGAATATACTGCTTCAATAAAAACTGTTCAGCCATATACGCTAAAACCAAAATTTCTTTGACTAACGAAATTATCGTAACAACATGTAAGTTTACCTCGATCATTATACAAAATCCTTTAAAGGTGGATTCTTATTGCACAAGTCTACTTCAATCAAAATACTCTATAGACACACACATAATAATATTACTGAGAAACCTTAAATACAGACCACAATTATGCCTATTTTATTTTATTGATTAATAACTTAAAAACAACGTATAAACAATCTTTTTATAGAACCGACTAGAACCGACTATCAATGCTGCATAGTCGCATTATTAAAACACTCCCCTCTTCTCCAGAGAATGCAAATACGCCATAGAGTGTAGCTAGGCCTTGTCCGTGTCTGTAACTTCATATTTCTGGATTTACTAATAGCGCGATCTCGAACATCACTGACAGACATGCTTTTGATAGCAAATTTCATTTGTCTAACGTCCTCATTGAGTGATTTATTGGTATGTTCGATATTAGTTACACTGCCAAAAAACTGATTATTTACTGCCGAATTGAGTTGTCTCTGTACTTTAGATAAAGATTTCAATGAACAACGGGTAATAAGCTTCCTTGTTTTAAACGACGAATGTAAGTATGAACAGGTAATTAGCTTCCTCAATTTTAATCAGAAACGTAAGGCAGGACGGATAATTAACTTCCAACCAGTGGATCGATTTCGTCCTTATTGGGAACTCATCACGTTGTGTCCAGAATTTGCCGTGGACAGGGCTCGAACCTGGGCATGTGATGAGTTCCCAAATAAGAACGAAACCGGTCTACTGGATGAATTGCCTTTTCCACGTTATACAATACTTAGTTTATACTGACAAATGTATGTACATAATGAGTCATGGTTTTATATCACGATCGCAACCTTGATTAAAAGCAATCGTTATCAATCCCCGCGCAACCAATGTTCGTTTAATTAGCTTCCACGTTTTAAATGAATTTCGCACGGAAGAACGGGTATTTGGTTTCTCAGTTTCAAGTTAAAATCCCAGCGAAGAACGGGTAATATTAGCTTCCCCGCTTTAAATGAAAATCACATTGAAAATAAGTAAATGACTATCGCATTTCAAATTAAGATTGCAAAGAAGAAAGGATAATCAGATTGCCCGATTCAAATGAGAATGGTAGGTTAAATGGGTAATTAGCTTCTCAGACTTAAATTTATGAGTAACGCTCCTAAGCGCCATAGAATTTTTATAGTCACTTTCACATGAAACAAGCAATTGCCTTTGCGCCACATCGTTTGTTTAAGAGATCTGCATTTGTCCATTCCATACTAGGTTATCATCTCTGTGTACTAGCCTATTATCCTTTTATCTAAACAGAGCATTACAGTTTTCGTATCGCCTGCACGCTTCTCGGAATCCGTAATTACACTGGCACCATTTATTTCTTGCTTTATGTGGTCGTCAGTCGTGTGCATCACGAAATCCGTTGAACTGCATATTCTCATTCGGCCAACCGTCCGCCCTCTCTACTATAAGGTTTGCCATCTATACTGGACTTTAAGTCTATGTATTTTATGCAGTTCTTCCAATTTTGGCATAGAATACTGCTTCACAGTTGTTCATATGAGAAGACAATTACCAGTTGAGCTACAAGGTCTAATCAAGATTTGCAATGGATGCATTTGATATTGACGATGGCTTAAGCAGTCCTCGAATGTACTTCTTCAAAGCAGAAATACGCTTTAGCTACTAAACCGTATCCCATTCCATCGACCATGTTATACATTTAAACGAAAATTGGTTGTGCGGGCGGTGATAGCAACTAATATAATCAAGGTTGCGATCTTGATATAACCACCTGACTCATGAATTACATACATTTGTCAGTATAAACTAAGAATTTTCGACACTATACAATTCTTAGTTTATACTGACAAATATATGTAGTTCATGGGCCATTTTGTACATTTGTTTCAGGAAATAATATTTATTCTAATATAATTATTCTAAAAACGTGTACGTTTTCCTTGGCCATGTTGTATAATTCTTGAAAGTTGATTTCCAATTGAACTACTTTACTCTATTCAGTAAGCTCCAAAGACATGCAAATAATGTTATTTATAAGAACCTTTAAATCTATACTAAGATAAAGCCTTGTAATTTATCTATTAATAAATTATTTAATTAGTAAATTACCTGTTTAAATATGCATAATTTGTAACTCAAAAACAAACGATAGTGTTATGTCTAGTTGCATAACTCAACCTTGCACCTAAGTTTAAAATTTCGTAGTAGCCAGCTCTGTTTCCAGTTATTGGAACTCTCGATTTAATGTCGTCTAAGCATCTATGACAACTATGCTTATGATGGATAATTTCTTTTCCCGTTTTAAATGAAGATGGCAAGGATGACTGGAGAATTAGCTTCACAATTTCAAATGAAGTTAGTAAATAAGTATAGATATTATGCTTCCGCTTTAATTAAACTCTAAAAAAATGGATGTTTTTTCGCCTCTGACTTAAAATTAGTGGTTATGTATCTAGGTAGCACGACGTATTACAACCTGATTCCATGAAGCAAACATCTGTCTTTGTGCCACATTCTCGTTTCAGAGATCTGCATTTATCGAGAACTTTCTAGGTTGCCTCCATTGTGTACTAGTCTATTACCCGTTAATCTTAACAGAGCGTTAACAGCTTTCGTCTTGCCTGCATACACCTTTGAAACAGTAATTGCAACGACATTATTAAACGCAATAACTCAACTCTTCACTGTGGTGATGGACGTTGTTCTGTTCAACGACATTTGTTGAACTGTACATTCCTAATCCATCAGACTTTAGCTCACTCCCCCATAAGCTCCACCATCTTTGCTGGCGTTAAAATTTTTGTAACCGTCTGTGCAGCTCATGTAATTTGGCATGTAAGTTGTTTTCCCAATTTTTCACATGAGAAGTCAAAGATCTGTTGAGCTACAGGCTTTAATCAGGATTAAGTGTGTATTTATAAGGCATGATCGGTGAATGGAATAATCCTTGATGGTGATACACCAAATAAAATCGAATACGATTAACAAAATATCACATCACCGCAAAAATATGTGTTTGCTACGAAATCATGTCCGTTATCATCGACCATGTTATACAATTGCTGGATGCAATTAATTTCTGATAAACATAATTGTCATAAAAGCATGTACATTTACTGCGGTAGTGGTATAAAATTCTTGGAAGCTGAATAGCAATTGAATTCCAAGAAGTTTTAAATCAATACTATAATTAAACATTAAAATTTAATTATTTATTAAAAACGTATTTGATAAATAAATTAAATATTTTAAATGAATATATATTAACACTTTAACATGACAGATCTTTTTGTCGAGCTGCACTAATACACCTCCCCCAACTCGGTAGAGTAGGTTAATGCGACGTAAAATGCAGCTAGGTTCAGTCAATGGCTCAAGCCTGCATTTAGTAGCAAGGTATGTTGTCAGTTATGGCATCCATTGATTTACTAATGACGTAGTCTGAAGCATCACTGGCACCTTTCTCTTTAAATGTGTAATTTGCTTGCTCGATTTAAACGAAGGTCACAAATGAGGATAGGGATTGGCTATCCCATTTCAAATGAAGATCGTAGGGATAACGGATAATTAGCCCTCTCGACTTCAATTTAGTAGTGATGATGCTAGAAACCACAGCCTATTTCAATCCACATTTACATGAAGTAACCATCTGTCATTTGGCCACATTGTTAATTTTAAACACATTCCAAGTTATCACCATTGTCAACTAGCCTATTTCCATTTGACCCTGATAAAGCATTAGAAGCCCTCGTCTCGCATTCAGCTTCTTTGAAGTAGTAATTGCATAAAAACTATCACACACTTTATGAGCGAAATTATTTAGCACCTTCTAGCGTGGTCGCGATTGTTGTGAACTGCGAATTCTCATTCCGTCATTTTTAGCCTACTTCATTAAACTGTAACTTCTATACTGGAATTTAAGTTGTCTAAAGCCATATGTGCCCCATATCACACATGATTGCCAGTTTTTTATATAAATCAAACACCAGTTTAGTTACAGAATCTAATCATGATTTTGAGCCTATAATAGACATTCCCGGTGTTTAAATAGTGCTTGTGTTTAATACTTCAGCGCAACAATTCGCGTTAACTATAAAAAGGTTACGTTTTCATCGACCATGTTATACAATCGTTAATGGCAATAACATCTTCGCTGTCATAATTATTTTAAAACCGTATACGTTTACCTCGGTCATGTAATAAAATTCTTGAATGTTAAATAGCTATTGGACAATTCTTCTCCGATCAAACCAACTTGAAGTCATTCTAATGATGGTATTTATAAAAAATATTTAATTTCATACACTAACTAAGCCTCGTATTTCAATTATAAATAACTTATTTAATTAACAACTTTTTTTAATTTGTCTTTTATCCCTTCATAAACCCGATGGAAAACGTTAATACCTACACTACTACACCTTCTTCCTACTCGGTAGAGAACATTAATTCGACGTAGAATGCAGGTATGGTTAGTCCATGGTGCAAGCATTCTTTAAAGATTCATTGGAAGCCAGCTGTATTGCATCTATTGATTTAAAATTGCGGCAGTCTGGACCATTACTGACATCCGTGCTTCCGAAGGGTAAATTGCTTTCCATTTTAAGTGAATATCGCCAGGAAATACGGGTAATTGGCTTCTGTTTCAATTGGAGATCACGATAGACAATGCGCAATAAGCTTCCCCGTTTTCATCAAAGATTGAAAAGGAAAACAGATAACTAGCATCTAAGACTTATATTTTCCAGTGACGTTTCTAGGTACCACGACACTTCAACATCCACTTTCACATGTAGCAAACACTTGCCTTTGAGTCGCATCGCTATTTTCGAAGATATTCAGTTTTCGAGCATATTCAAGGTTATCACCATCGTATACAAGCCTATTATCCTACGACCACAACAATTGCTTTCATCCCGCCTGCATGATCCTCCTAAATAGTAATTTCAACAAACATATCACACACTTTCAGAGCGGCATCATTCAGTCGCTCCCTAATTTGGTCGTCATAGTTGGGCCCAGCGATATCTGTTGAACTGCACATTCTCACTCGGTCACCCATTAGTTTATATCTCCCGTACACTTAGCTATCTATACTAGAGTTTAATTTTGTGCATTAGACTTTGTAGTCCACTTCATTTAGTGTGTAACACTACTTCCCAATATTCCAGATTGGAGGATAAAAACTAGTTTGGTTACAGGCATTAATCAGTATTTAGAGTATATATATATATATATATATAAAGTAATCATTCACTCTGGTTTAAATAACACTTGAGTGTGGTAGCTTAACTCAAATTCTTGTGCAATCTTAAAAATTGTGTCCACTTCATTCAACACGTTATACAATTTTTCAAGACATACATAACTAATTTAAGACCGTATACGTTTGCATGGGCCAGGCTATACTATTCATTTAATCTGAACTCCTATTGGACTATTTTACTCAAATCCAAGAGACTTTATATCAATTCAAATAATGTTATTTCTAAATCAATACTATAATTGTGCCTTGTATTCAATACATTAATATTATATACCAATATTTTATCCCTTCTTCAACACGACAGTCAGTGCCGTCTAGCTGCACTACTACACTTTACCCATCTCGATAGAGAAAATTAATGACTTGGAACGCAGCTCGGCATGATCCATGCCTAGCTGAAGCACGACTTTCTGTTTGGCAATATCCTACCCCAATTTAAATGAAGATTACATGTAAGAGCGGCTACTTAGCTCTCTCATTTTCAATAAGATCGTAGGAAAAACGACTAATTAACATCCAATAACTCAGTTTAGAAAAGAGGTTTTTAGGCACCACAGCACTCTAAAATACACATTTACATGGAGCAATCATCTGTACTTGGGCCACATCGTCCGATTAGTCACCCCTTATACTTCTCTGAAATAGTAATTACAACAACACAGTTACACGCTATCAAAAGCGGCATTATTCAGTGCTTTCCTAGTGTGGTCGATGTTTTTGTGTTCGACGACTTCTGTCAATCGAAAATTCTCACCCGTTCACCTTTTAGTTCCCTATGTATATTGAATTTTATGTTTTTACTACAACCTGTGAAGTTTATTTAATTTAGAATATAAATCTGCTTCCTAGTTTTTCCTTAGCGAAGTCAAATAATCGAAAAGATGGAAAACTTAATCAGGATAGTGAGTTCGTATGTTAAACATTCACGTGTTTAAATAGTTTTTGAATTCACGTTACCTTGGAACACCGTGTCTAGTTTCGTTGTTAGACAATTCTTTAAATAAACATGTTTTGGCTTCAAATAAACACTAATCCAATTGTATTTAACTGGACATCGAACAACATGGCAAAATTACAGTCAGTCACACGTACTGACGCGTTTTGACCTTCCATGATAATCATCAGAGTACGACGGCAAACTGACCAACGAGGATCAAACCGCAATGCACATCTAATTTTTATTTTAATATATATGCATTGCGGTTTGATCCTCGCTAGACAGTTTTCTGTCGTAATCCAACGATGATCACGTAAGATCGAAACGCGTTACTACCTTTGACTGACGGTAGTCTTGCTACGTCGTTAAACCGGTTAAATGCATTGGGATTAATGTTTCTTTCAGGCTCGCAAACTTCATTTGAAGAATCATTTCACCACCCGTGCAATCAATGTTTGCTTAATTGTAAATGTTACACAATTGTCCAAGAAAAGACATTAATCTCGATCATTTTATAAAATTCTACATGCTCCATAGCCATTAAAATTATGCATTCAATCCATACCATAAATACGCCTCATATTTAACTTATTAAAAAATCATTTAGTTCATAAATAAATAAGTAAGGCATCTTTTACCATTTCTTAAACACTATAGTCAGTTCATTGAGTAATTGCACTACTATACTTTTTAATCACGATAGAGAAATTTTAATGAATGAAAATTCAACTAGCTCTAGTCTATTGCTCGTTTACGCAAAATATACATTAGTCAGCCGTGTTTTCAATTATTGCATCGTTCAATTTATCAATGACATAGTTTCAAGCACCATTGAAACTTTTGCTTCCCATGGGTAATTTGCATCCCAGTGTTAAATAAAGATCTCAAGATCTGGTTGCCAGCTTTCGTGTTTTAAATAAAGATCGTAGGGAAAACGAGTAATTATCTGTCCCGACTTTAATTTAGGACAGACTTTCTAGGCACCACAGATCTTTTAAACCCACATTTACATGGAGCAAGCATCTACCTTTTGACCACATATTTCGTTTTAAAGATCTTAAATTGTCGAGTACCTTTTAGGTCATCACGAGCCTATTGCCTTATTAACTCAACAGACCACGAACACATTTCGTATCGCATGTATGCTTCATTTAAACACCAACATTTCACGCAGTGTACCTTAGGCGTGGTCGCAATTGCTATGTTCAACGATTTCTTTTGAATCACAAATTCTAACTAAGTAACATTTATGCCACATCGTATTACCACCTGACTTCTATCATGAAGTTTAAATTGCCATCGGTGTCTGTGCAGTTAATCTTATTTGGTATACACCACTGCTACCCACCCTCTCATTTTATATATATCTTTTCCAAATTCTCGCTGGTGTAAATAATACTCAAATTTATTACTTTAAAAAAAATATTCACATTGACTAAAATAGTGTCCGGTTACATCGGCCACGTTATACAAATGTTCAATAGTTTATAAAATTATCATAAAACTTTGTATTTGTCTCGGCCATTTTATACAATTATTGAAAGCAGAATTATGATTGGACAACTCGACGATAATGAAAATGCCCTATAGACGTGCACATCCTGCTTTTATCAAGAAAACTGAAATCCATACTATATGTGCTCTTTTCGTTTTACTAATTAAAAAATTATTATTAAATAAACATTATAAATTCTACCTCTAGCGCTGATAATAAACGACAGCAAGTACAATGTCTACCTGCACAACTACACAGCAGATGGACAGTCAGGTAGGAGTCCATCCTGTGTTTGATAGCGAGATTTATGACCCGCTACTAATTGTACCAATCAGAATATCCCATCATCCTATATTCATCATTATGTTGCTCTGTAGACTATGATTTAAAAAATAAATCAGTTGAAAAATATTTTGTCGTGTTGACATCTGGCATAGCCAAAAAGGACGAAACCGGCCTACTGGATGAATTACCTTTTCTACATCGTACAATGCTAAGTGTATACTGGCAAACTTATGTATATAGGACTAATTTTTATATCAAGATCGCAACCTTGATTAAAATGTATTCTTATCACTGCACACGCAACAAACGCTTATTTAATTATATAAATTTTCAATTCAATACCACTTCCTCAGGTAGCGTGGTGTCTAATTAAACGAACATTGGTTGCGCGGGTAGTGATAACAATTATTATAATCAAGGTTGTGGTATTGATATAAACACCTGACCCATTAATTACTTACATGTCAGTATAAACTAAGAATTGTATAGTGTAGAAAAGGCAATTCATCCAGTAGACCGGTTTCGTCCTTATTGGGAGCTCAAATTCTGGCCAGTGCATGATGAGTTCCCAATAAGGACGAAACAGGTCTACTGGATGAATTGCCTTTTCTACACTATACAATTCTTAGTTTATACTGACATATGTAAGTAATTAATGGGTCAGGTGTTTATATCAAGACCGCAACCTTGATTATAATAGCGTGTTGTCTGTTATATACTGACAGATTATGGATGGTTAGCTGGATCTATAGATCTAAATAGACGATATATAAGCTAAACCTAACAAAAAGGCTAATCAAGAAACTTTAGTTAGTGTAAAACCGAAAATTGTGTGTAGCGTGCGACTAGGCGATTCAGTGGCTAGAGCAACAGACTCCGATGCAGACGTGCTCAGAATCGAGCCCTGTCCGCGACAAATTCGGAATATTACGTAGATTTCCAATATGGGCGAAACCGGTCTTCATTGTAAACTGCCTTTTTTACATTATGCAACGTTTAGTGTATACTATAAAATTTACGTATATAACTGGACTGCAGTTTATGTCAAGATCGCAACCTTGATTTAAACAATTTAGCATAGCCTTCTGTATTTTAATGAACGATTATACACATTATAGTCGTACGCAAATTAGTTATCTATAACTAAAAACGTATTAGCAGTTATGTACTGACCAAATTGTATATAAATCCCTCGTAGTTCATATCTTTTACTCATTTTTATGACAATATTGGTGAGTGCGAGGTTTAAATATATGAATAATTTATCTACGATTGCATTGCCGAACTATCGATGCGACTAAGCTCTGGATAATTTTTGAAGTACCATAAATAATAGAAAAAACAACTCTTAGAATGTTGAAAGACAGACAGATAAGAAATTTTTAAAAACAGGTAATAAATGTTTCCCATTTCCAATATCAATACTATCCCTTTTGTCAATGTGCATAATTTTCTGCTGTATTTCAATGTACCCACGTTATACAGTTGTTTTTATGGTACAGATTTTACTGAAGACTTCTACCACTGTCTGTAATTTCCGTTCTTCTAGATATTGATAACCTGCTAAAGAGGCATATGGATTGCATATAATAATCGATTCTTAAGCAGAACCTATATTGTGCAAAGGATATACATACTAACTAAAAATTTCAATAAATAATAGATTACTAGAATCTGCGTAACACGACACAGACATAAATGGAGCATCTCGTAAACAGTGCCATTCATTCGAGCTGGCGGCAATAAAAATTACAAATTAAGGTGTCTCTGCTGAAACGCTAAACAACCAAAGTCAGCCAGGAATCAAGAGTTTTTCCTCGACAGTGAGAATAGTGCTCCACTAATAATGTGGCTTTGCCAATGACCATTCTTCATGCTTTTCCCGACGTTACCATACACAAGTACCTCAAATGATGGCAGCTGCCCGTGAAATTGGCTAGAGTGTCATGATAGTCATAAAGTTGCTGCTACGATTCGTTATGGCCCACAGGCCGGCGACCAAGAGGTGATCTTTTTACATAAAGGATCTTAATTCTAAATCATACAGGAAAACTACGTAGTCTGGCGTGCAGCTGCTACGGCAATTTCCATATTTTAGCGAGTCTACAATTTAGGAAAGTAAGCCACCAGACACTTTGTGTATATCGCAATTTCACAGCATTATTTGTAATCGTGAAAATAGGAAAGACCGTTTATTCCACCAATCATGCGAAAATGTTCGATTCACGTAAATTAGCAGTCAATGCCAACAGTAATTCAATAGGCCCATACAACCTTAGTAATTAAACCATATAAAAATCAAATTTGTATGTTTAATATTGCAACAATAATTGAGAACATAGAATAAAGACAAATATGCGAAAAAACGCCCATACGCGCAATGATAATGTAATAATAAAAAACAGAAGTCAACTGAAAAATGTATAACCTCTCAGCATGGAAAACCGAATTACTATTTGAAGACGTGTTTAAATTGCCAAAATGTGAAAATACAATTAAACAAAAGAGCAAAATACAAGCAATGTACAAGTGTTGAAATAAAGAACGGTTAATTGAGACAAAAATAGTTTTATTTTCTACTCCCCTTTCTGTTAATAAAAAATTAATGCGTAAATTAAATTAATTTTCATTATTTTCTACTTGAAAGACGTCGCGCGTTTAACTAATAGCCTTCTATTGCAAAAAAGTTCTGTAAAAACGATCAAAAGAATAACTTAGCGTACAAACTCGTTTATTTAATAATCTGCAAGAGTCCTCATGAATGGAAGCAACGTAAAAATTTGAACAATAAAGAGCTAAGAATTGCCTCGTCAATTTACCGCGTTTAACGATTTCAACCAAATCCACGCATCATAAGCATCAATCAGTCTGGTGTATCGAAAAAACCTAAACTTGAAAAGGAACTTTATTCACTTGAAAGCAAACAAAATCCATACAGCATTAACCATATACTACATATTGTGCAAAACCACATGTTCAATAATCAAAATTTTAGCTATAATCAGTATTCATTTGAATTACGTCATCTTCGACGTCAATTAAAAGGCAAAGCAAAAAAATACCAAATTAATAGTTGATCGATAGAGAAACATTGCAATGAATTATTCTCAATTTGACCCAATATTATATCTTTATTGAGGCCTGATTATTGGGTTACATTCATATTGCTCAATACTCTGACTAAAGACCAGCAATGTAACAAAATCAAATAATAGTACCATATTGAAGAAGTCCACTTTTTTAAATGACAAAAAATTCAGAAAATGTCGTTATGCAAATTTAGGGTCGGCCAGATTTGTTAACGGAAGGCAGCCTAGATGGTGTTAGGGAGTAATAGCCGCTAAGCGTTTGTTTGCGTGATACATTTCAGCCAAATCCTGTTCGCGCACAGCGATTGGCACATTGGATACGCCAAACTCGATTATCAAGCCAACAACTATGAGAATGTGCTCCAAAATGGCGCTCCACCACCACCAAGAAATTTCGATATCACACCCGAAAGCCGCCAAACTACCATCTTGCCAACTGGTGACAATTAAACCAACATTGGTCAATATGCCAACCCAAGCCTGAATCTAAAGTAATTTCAGAGCAGAAAAAGTGAAAAACAGATACTCTTCATAGTTACATGAATAGTTCATTTTAAGAAAAATACCATTGAATGTGTGTATGTGTGTGTTACCACTAAATACATTTTCGAGCGAAATATATGAAATGGAGTTCAGACTATATAAAATAGAATAAATTAAAACCAGGTAGATTGCCTAAAAAATATGACTCACCTCATAAATTCCAGGCAAGCGTGCATACCCTGTGAAAAGGCAATTCCACAGAATATAGCGCTCACTAAACGATAATAAACAGGACGTTGTAAACAACTTATTATGACTTTCACTACCAAAACTGCTAACAGACCATATTTCTAGAGTCGAATGACCCTTTTCGACATGAGAGTCAGCATACAAAATATTCATGGCCAGTTACTGTCGTGACAGAAAATTAATGTCCTCAAAAAACATTAAGCATTTTAAATTACGATAAATTTTGTTTTGATTTAAAAATCGATCATCTACTGTCACAATGATTATGGCATTAAAATTATTTGCATTAAAGTATTTATTAAGCTCAATCACTGAGATTAAAATAAACGAACCAAATTTGGATACGCAACCCATTGAGTTGCTGAAAGCCTTCTCGCAAACATCTAATGCAATAATACAAACTCTATTAAGCCTAAAATATATGCACTTGAATGAGAAATATTTTATCACTAAACAAAGCTAGTTGCGTTTTGAAGGCTTTCCATTATTTCCTGTCAAATGCCAGTCAGAATGCCTAATGGGCACAAATCAGAGTACAAACTGGCCTCTTAAAATTAATTTCCATTGGAGCAATTTGATAACTCTACCTGCCTTAACTCATCAATTTCGTGTAACGGTTTAGGAATACTAACATATTGCAAATACGATTACCTTTTCATGTCTGAAGGAAGTATTCATGCATGTAAAATACTAAAAATTAAGCAATCCGAACAACAATGATTATATATATATATATATATATATATATATATATATATATATATATATTCGTCGATAATAAACACTTATTAAATAGCTTCCAGAATTTCCACGACCACGAATTGAACCATGGTGCAATTTGTTCAGTTTTGCGCATTTTATGCAATTTTAATTTAAATTACTATAGGTGGGTCCTATTTACTAATGATCTCGATCTAAACTTACGAAAAGCTAACATTTGTCTACCGTTATAATTCATATGCCACGCCACTTGTATAACAGGTATTGAATTAAATTTTAATGGCAGGATTTCATTATGCAGAATTATCGGAAAAATCAAAACTTGTATAAGATGGTAAATTGAACTCATTCAGTACAAATTCATTAATATTTGGTATGTCGGTGAAATTTTCTGTAATTGCCGCCATCTGGATTTGTATTAGGAGGTATTTCGTTTAATCTTGCCACCTATTCCCTCATCATCACTATCATCATTGCTTACACTGTTGTTCTAGTGGATCCCAATGGTTATCGCTAACAATCTAAAGTTACAAACAATCATCCCGATTCTATCATTACAAGACAGACAGCCTGCAATTTTTTAAGGATATATATTGAACTTATAAATGCAGAATTTGATTTTATATATGCTTTAGGCATAAATTAAATATTGTACAGGATTGCAAATGCAACTTATCAACTAGAGCGGATTCTTTCATAATAGACAACTATCAAATAATTTCCATTCTTGTCCTACGCAGTTATACAAAAGTAAATACGGAACACATAAAGCAAACCTGTAGAATTTATTATTTTTATTTATTAAATTATAATATAGTAAAAGCTTGAAGAGAAATAGCAAATTTAGTTACATAAGAGTGAAACTTACGCCTCGAATATTAGCTCTGACTCGTCAAAATTACATTAGTTGACAATTTGGCCTAAATATAACGTTATCGCTTTCGAATTAATAGTGTTACTCATGAAATTCATTGCAGTCAATTCTTCAATTACCACAGTCGTCCTATTGTGATTTCAAATTGAAGTGCCCTCCAAATCTATCTGTAAACTATCCTAGAATGCATAACCGCAAGCCATAACCTCACTCAACAAGAGACAATTAAATGGGCGAAATGTGTGCAATTAGAGGCAAATATTGCCCAGTGGAGAGGCCTTGTCTTTTACGGGTTATTGGACTAGGACCAAATTCAGCGGGAACATAAGGTATAATCTCAGGTGCACCTGCCTTTTTGTCTGCTGACGATGCATAAGTAGGAGCCGGTACTACGTCTTATACCCCATGTATAAATCAATGAGTAAAAGCGTTCCATTGGATGTATTGTAAATTCTGCCTTATGTACATTAGCTCTTCCGAAACCCACCAAGTTGGAGACCTAGATCCCCGTTTACACATGCCTGTGTGAATTTATTTTTTAAATCAGTGATATACGAAATAACATGCGGATACAAAAAGCTTATGAATTTGGAAGAGGCCAAGGTAATGAAATGAAAGAATCGAAAACCATGCAATTAGTTACACATTCGCAGATCGCACCTAGCTTAGGTCTCATATGGAACAGGCCATCAGATAGATAGGATAATAAGATCCATACAAGAAGTCGAGATTTCCTGCAGTAGTTGAAACCTATTTTGAACGTCAAGCCTACTTATCCTCATTTTGCCACAGTTCTGTAGACGCGATTGCGCATAGATAAGAATGAATGTTTCCCTTTAACCAAATATAAATCATGAATTTTTACGGTGCTTTTGCCTAAGATAGAAGTGTGTTCGAATATTTGGCTCGCCAAACTCTAAACAAGGAAAAGACCATATAGTACGATAACTGTTATGTAAAAAATACGCACTCGAAATTTTGGAAAAATAAATAACAATAAACCTCAAATAGTGGTAAAAGAAACTCGAGCAACCACTTTTCTGACAAAAATATGAAGATTTCCTAAAGTCAAAGTTAACTGGTCTTGATGGCATAAATACGAATTTACTTTTGACGAAGATAAATTCCAATATACACAATGCAGATACTACAGTGTGTGGCATTTTATGCTCCAGTAGGAATAATCACTGGGTCCCTGGAAAACCTACGGAGACTCCCGAAACTGGGCGCCAAATTCCACCTAGCTCGGTTAATGATAAGACTCATAGAGATGTAAGATGCCAGCTTAGGCGCAGTCTAAAATTTCATTTCGAACCATTTCAGACCAGAAAGGATGAAGAGATGGTAGAAACTTTCGCAACGAGTAATAGCCGGTGTTTGTTTAAACTTATTTTTGCAATACGATAGATTATAATAACAACCATCTAATATAGTTTTTCGTTCAGCCATTATTGTACATTTGTAATTTTAATCGAGAAATAAATCACATTTGGAAGTATACATTTATTATACACTGCATTGTGCATACCTGCTTTATAATAAGTATATTTAAATACAATATTTATTTCTCAATTAAAATTAAAAATCATCTAACAACCGATAAAATAAGTGTTATTGATACTTCAAACCAAATTTGTGAGCTTGAAGTAAACACCAATCCCATTGTATTTAACCAGTCGCCGAACAACATAACAAAACTACCGCCAGGTGCAACGCACCCTGTTGTTCGACGACTGCTTAAATGTTTACTTCAAGCTCGCAGACTTGATTTAAAGAATTTTTACCACAACCCTCGCAATCAATAATTGTTTAAGTGGTATTGATATGTGGCCTGAACATAAGAAAGACAAATATTCATGGGTACCTGAGTCAGTCCCGATCCCCGAAAGTGTGCTAATATCAATCGTTTGGAACGTTAATGTTCAACAACTATCACAGTTGTCAATACGGAACGTAACCCCATCTCATAAACATTACAAAGCTTCAGGCCCCGATGATTTGCTACCGATAATATTCAAGGATGGTGGCGATATAATTTCTGGAACGTTGATTAACCTTTATCGTATTATATGGAATGAAGAGACCGTGCAAATTGCTTGAAGTGAGTCGATCATCATTCCTGTCATAAATAAGCAATAGTAATTTGTGTGACGACAATCGTTTTGTAAGCGTCATCCTAATTGTATCTAAGTTATTTGCTTCGATTATCTTACGTGAATAACGTACCAGAGAAGATAGGGTTTCCAGACAGGACGAGATTGTGTGGATAATATTTTACCATATAGCAAGTTCTTGAACAGCGAAAATTATATCGCCGTCCAACAAAATCCGTATTTCTAGATCTCAAGGATGTATTTGACTCTGTGGATCGCAATGCTTTATTCGATATTCTGTCGAAAAGTGGTGGGCCCACAAAGTTTTTTTTAATTTTATACGCGCTCTCTACACAAACACTTTCGGTCCTGTTAAGGTCTGCATCGAATAAACACATAACTTTACTATCAGCAGTGGTGTTCGTCAAGGCTGTCCACTTTCCCCATTATTGTTTAATTTTATAGTAGATGATGTTGTGAACATCACTCCCATATGTTCGGGATGCAGGTTTCGAAGTTCGCTCGGGCGGTAGATTAGTCGATCTTGATTATGCAGACAAAATTGTATTTTTCTTCGGTATTCGAGATTCTGCTCAGGACACATTTAATAGAGCAACATTCGATATTCCGTTTTTTTGTATGAAACACACTTCCTCCAAAAGTAAAATACTAATACTGGATCACTCATCACTCACTCTAACTCTGCAACTGAGTAGTAAATATCTATACGTAGTTAACAGCTTTGCATACCTTAGCAGTCCTATCAATAACTCAGGAAATATGACTGACGATATAAGTATGAGAATCGGGAAAGCTAGAAAATCCGTCTAAGATCTACGTCATTTATAAAAAAACACGAATATTTAATTCTGCCTTAAAGGTCGTGCTTACAATGCATTTGTACGTGTAGTTTTATTATATGATAGTGAGACTTAAGCACTTACAGGTATTCGACCGCCATTGCTTGAGGAGCATATCGCTTATATATGTCCAACAACGAACAACCAACGCTGACATCTGTAGATGTATAATTGGATCTGCCAACAAGTGCTCCTCCTCGTTAGAAAAACGAAAGGTTCCATCAACTGAGTTGGCTCGGCCAGGCTTTGCGAATGCCTTCAATTCGATTGCCTAGTAGAGCATTATTCTTTCACCCAGCGTCACATTTGTGTAAGAAGCAAGGTGGACAGATTTTTACATAGCAGAACCAGCTAAAGCCAACAAAATTCAAACTCGGGACCCGCTCGTCTACCCGGATGTGGTCCATGTGCGCATCAGCTTTTGATTAGAAACCCTGCGCAATATGGTATGGAGTCGAGCTAAGTGGCGATCTTGTTGCAAATTTCTAGTAGAATAATCCACGTAAATTTCTTTGAGTAGTTTTTCAAAGTTAGCTGCGAGTTTTGTTTTTTATGAAGTGATGCATTGAAGACTGCAAGGAATCTCTATTACCGATATTGCCTTGCCTTAAAGCTGACACTTTTATAATAGTGTTGTGTAGACGTTTAGTTTGCGTCACTTCTGTATGTTATCTAGGTAAATATACTCATAGTAACTAGATAAACTCCTCGTAAGTCACTCCCATTCAATAATTTGTTTGTCTGAATTGTTATATGTCAGTGAAACATTAGTTGCTAATGCCTGTTGTATCTGATATACATAGTGATACTGATAATGATGATGATGATGCTGAATATGATAACTTTAAAATTTCAGAGTTAAATGTACATTCAAATTATCTATTGGCAGACAGTAATTTGCGAAACGTAAAAAATATCAGTAAAAAGATATAGATTTAGATATCCGAGTGTTATTTGCCATTTAGAATAAAAACCAACCTGCAGCAGCATTAACCATGTGTCAGTCGGCTGTTTGCCTCCTCCAATAGTTGCACCGCTATTTACACTGACCGGCGGCAATGGCCTGGGCTCAGGACGTCTAGTTACCCAAACCAGTTTGAAAGCGTCAAAATGTGCTTCAGCCCAAGTGCAAAGTAAAGCTAGTATTGGCACTATAGGAGGCAGAGCAGTTGCGAACAATACAAGGTAGCCATGTTCCAGCACCATCTCTAAGTAGTCATCAAACTCCTCGTAGCCATCAGCGCACATTTCGCGTTTGTGAATCAAACGATTCGGCGCACCGTTCGGTTTTTCCTCAACAATCAGCGAGCTATCATTTTCATTCTTTTTCGTACGACCAATTTGATGTTTTGCCGCTTTGGTGCGCAGACGATATGTCAACCAAGGCACAACGCACTCCAAAGTAATTCGTCGAACTGAATCTGTAGCGAACATGTTTATAAGTAACTGCTGCAGAGCCAACCAATCACCAAGAATAAGCCCAAGATAGGCCAAGCATGCATAGGCATCCACAGCCTCAAACAGGAAGCGTTTTATTACCAGTGCTTGTTCATGTGCTCGACGCGTCTAGTGACACCAAAAAATAATGTACATAAATTCAAATATAACAACAAATAGTGTGGAACAGCCCAGCACACTTTCTAAACAAAAGTTTTCATTGCATGATTGCTTATAAAAGATAATATGCAATCACCAGTTTGATTTAGTTCTTCTGCTTATCATCGAAATAAGCAGCAACAATACTCACAGAAGGCCGTCAATGTATAGTAATTAAACGAACATTGATTGCGCGAGCGGTGATAACATTTACTATAATCAAGGTTGCGAACTTGATGTAAACACCTGACCCATTAAGTAGATACAATTATCGGTATAAACAAAGAAATGTATAGTGTAGAAAAGGCCTTTACTGATTATGGTAAATATATAATGAGCTCAAGGAGAGCTTGGAGCCATATACCATAAAAGTCAAATTTCCTCCGCTAAGTAACGGAAGAACAATGAATGGCATGAGGAATTTCAATGAGCTTTCACAATAGGTAGCATCGCCAGTTGCCTTCCTGATTTCTCTCACTCTCTCTCCCTCTCTCTTTCACTTTCTCTATCTCCACCTCGATTTTAGAATAGAATAGAATATCTTTATTTGGATTCAAACCACACATATTCCATAAAATAGATAATAATATTGGAAAATGTACAATATAAAAAAAGATATCACATCACATAAATATGTGCAATTAGTCTCATATAGATAAGTAAATCTCCCTAGTTATAATGTATAATAAATCAACATCAGAATATTAGGCTGTGATCCCACTGTATATGTCATATAAATTTTGATATAATTATTATGATATAGGAAAAACGGTCTTATTAATTAATCGCATTTGTACAATGATTATATAAATAGTTATAGATTCGTCATCGAAATAGGAAAAATTAGGGTACAGTTAGAGTGTAACATTATGCAAAAATGATAACCATGACCAGCAAAGATTATATGTAGTGTTCACTAACATGATGATATAATGCAAAACATTTCAATTTTAATAATATAGAATGTGGAAACAAAAATCTAAAGAAGGTATGTTGCTGATCACAATTATCCGTGTCTTTTTTCAACTACGAGAAAGTATTATCATAATCAAAATTAAAAAGATCAGCAGGATTGTAGATATTTTCTAGTGCAGTACAAAAAAATTTAAAAGACGTCTTAGATAGAGGCGTTTCTCTGAGCTCCTTCGGCAATTGATTGTTAATTTTGTAAACTTTCGAAAAAGAGAATAACTTCCCCGCAACATTCCCCACCAAATGACCAGATCTAGTTCCAACTTCATGAATCTTTCTTATTGGATTCATATAGGCACCAGTCTACTGGTTCAAGTGGAAAACGTTTATCCTATAACACAACCTCTGAAACCATAAACTTTGCAGTTAAACAAACTGTACTCTACTGTCGTATATAGTGCAGGAAACATGGCTAATCGGTTTCACAACTTCTCTATTTAAAGCTACTAGCTTATTTGACAATCCCCTTTTAATGGATTCCAAGTAGCGGCAGCATATTCTAGTATCGCACTAATCCAAATTATATACATTTTTAATTTTATATCGTTCGATAATATATTTCTATTTATTAGTACCCATCTGTTCTTAGTACTGCTTACTTACTTATTTTGAACCCAATCTCGATCTGTATTTCTATCTTTATCAATATACCTATGCCAACCTCTACCAGCATGTCTATCACTCTCTCACTTTCTCTAACTATCTCGATCTCTAACTCTTTCGGTATCTCTGTCTCTATCACTATAAATGTTTCCATCTCTCTCACACAATTTCTCAATCAATCCTGATCTCAAACTTTATCTCTATCTCTATACCTCTCTCACAAACACACACACACTCTCACTTACTATACCTATCCTGATCTCTAACTCAATTTATTCTTCTTTCTAACATTATCTCTATGGCTATTTCTATCTCTATCTCTATTTAAATCTCTACCTCCACCTCTATCGCTCTCTCAAACTTTCTCTATAAAATTCTCAATCTAATCCCATTTCTTTCTATATCTCTATCACTATCACTATTTCTATTTCTACCTCCATTTAAATTTCTATTTCAATCTCTCTCTCACACATATTTTTTTCTATTAATCCTGATCTCTATCTCTGTCTCTCTCACTCACTCTCACTTTCTCTATCAATCACGATCTCAAACTTTGCCTCTTTCTCTCTCTCACTTTCGATACATAAACCGATCTCTAAATAAGTTATCCTTCTATCTCTCTCATTATCCCCATTGCTATTTCTATCTCTACCTCTGTTCAAATCTCTACCTCCATCTCTATCGCTCGTTCACTCTCAAATTCTCAATCTAACCCCATTTCTATCTTTATCTATATCTCTATTACTATCACTATTTCTAAACGACCTCCATTTCTATCACTCTCACTCTCTCAATTTCTCTATCTATCCTAATCACTATATCAATCTCTATCTCTATTTCTCTCCTACTCACTCTCAATTTATCCAACTATCCCGATCTCAATCTTTATCTCTATCTCTATCTCGCTCCCTCTCTCTCTCTCTCTGTGTCTCTTTTCCTCTATCTATCCCGACCTTTATCTCTATCTCTATCCCTATCTCTATTATTAATTCAATCCCTATCTCAATTACTAATTCTATCTCTATCTATATCTCCATCCCTATCACTATTTCTATTTCTATCTCTATGTCTATTTCAATCTCTACTTTCATCTCTACCTCAATCTCACTCTCTCTCCCTAACTCTTTCAATTTCCCTATATACTCTGATTTCTCACTCCCCCTCACTTTCTTTATCTATCCCGATTTCAATCGTTATCTCAATCTCTCTCACACTATTCCTCACATTGTCTATCTATCCCGATCTCTATCTCTATTCCTACCTTTATCTCTATCACCATCACTATTTCTATTTCTAACTCTATCTTCTACCCTATCACTAATTTAATTCCCATGTCTATCCCTATTTCTATCTCTACTTCAAACTCTATCTCACTCTCACTCTTTCTCTCAATCTTTCTATCTATTCTGATCTCTATCTCTCTCACTCTTCCTCACTTTCTTTATCTATCCCGATCACAATCTTTATCCCCACCGCTATCTCTCACGCACTATCCCTTACTTTCTCTATCTATCCCGATCTCTATCTCTATCTCAATCTATATCTCTACCTCTACTTCCATCTTTCTCTCTCACTGTATCGCTCTCACTTTCTCTATATATCCATATGTCTATCTCTATTCCTATATGTATTTCTATTTTTATCTCTATCTCTATCCCAATCACCATTTCTGTTTTCATTTCTATATCTATTTCTATCCGAATCTCTATCCCTATCTCCAACTCTCTTACTCTTCCTCATATACGCTATCTTATTAGATCCAAACCGCTATTTCTATCTTTATCTCTCTCTCACTTTCTCTCTATTCTGATCTCAATCTTTATTTATATCTCTATCTGCATCAAACGCGCTCTCTCTCATGTTCTATATCTATCCCGATCTTTATGTGCATATCTATTTCTATCTCTCTCTATCTCTATCTCTACCTCCATCTTTATCTCTCTCTCTCTCTCACTTTCTCTATCTATCCTGATCTTGTTCTCTATCTCAATCTTTCTCACACTCCCTTCACTTTCTCCATCTATCCTGATCTCTATCTCTCTTACACTCTCTCGCACTTTCTCTATCTATCCCGAACTATATTTCTATCTCTATCTCTATTTATATATCTACTTCTATCTGCATCTCTTTCTCTCACTCTCTCACATTCTCTTTGTGTGGAACTAGTACTTGTTAGCAGTAAAATGGTGTGCGTCGTCAGTAAACTTGTTTGGAATACACTAAGTTGTTTGCAATAGAGTTCTAATTTCCTACCCTAAGTACTAGCAGCCTTCACATTTATGCTGTTACGACGAATGGTTAGAGCTCTTTGGTTGTCAGGCTAGAAATTTTTTTGGTTATGCCAATGAAAACGAATGACTAATTTTTATTTAGACTGGTGGCGGTTATTTTGTTGAGCGACCGGTTACACACAATGAGTTTAGTGTTTATATCAAGCTCGCAAACTTGATTAAAATAATCATTAGGACCACCAGTGCAATCAGTACTTTTTTAACTGTATCACCTATATTATTACTCTATATTAACAAATAAAAAATACAACCTGGAATAACTGTCTTTACAGGGGAAAACAATTTTTGATGATGCACAGTGAATCATCATATTTTTAAACGCTGATCTAATTACTTTTACAATGATGATGACCAATGCGAAGCCAAAAAGACAGAATCTATGTGACTTTACTTGAAGATAACAACAGACAATGTTACTACCTTTGTATTGCAAATTTGTCTATAACACAATCACCAGTTAAATAAGCAAAACGGGTTCCCAGTAAAGAAACAAAAACAACTTATTTAGAGAGTCGTCATAAAGAAAAACAAACTACGTGCAGATTTAAAAGTACGTATTTAAAAAGCCGGCTTTCGTGTGAATTGTAAAAAGCAACAGCGAAACATTAATTTATATTTGCCGGTAAAATAGTTTTCTTGCTTAAAAAATATTTACTAATCTTTAGCTCCTTACATCGTCTGTGCACTTTTATTAAGAAATTTACACAGCACAAAAAAAGCATGGATTCAAAATTGTTGCATCTCCAAACAAATTGCGTTATAACCTTGCAAAATAAGGACACACTTTCACCGATCAACATCACGGCGAGTGCTATGATAATAAAATTATATAACGGAAATGCAAAGTAACATTTAAATCATTTAATCAAATATTGGAATCAATACAAATTAATTAAGCATTCAATAGAATTTTTTTTAAAAACGTCGTGAATGAAAAAATTATTTCATTTTTAACTTTTTCATGTTCAGTTTATCCAATAAAAATCGGCTTGCAGACGTATAAATTTCTGGCCCGATGACCAGCGATCTGTGGCTAATCGTACCAGCAACAGTAGTATGAATTTTACTATAAGAAAGGTTGCGAACTTGATATAAAAACTTCCCCTTTTAAGTACTTACATTTTTTCAGTATAAACTACGAAGTGTATAGTGTAGAAAAGGCAATTCATTCAGTAGACCGTTTTCGTCCTTATAGGAAACTCATTACCTACTGGACAGAATTTGCAGCGGACAGGGCTCGAACCTGGGCACATCTGCATCACATCTGAGCCACCCTGCCGCACACTGCACACAATTTTCAGTCATATACTAACTAATGTAACTCGATAAGTTTTTTCTCTTTTAGGTGGAGCTCATATCGCATCCATTTAGACCCAAAGTTCAAACTAACCATCCCCAATAAACCAAGAATTGTATAGTGTAGAAAAGACAATTCCTCCAGTGGACCGGTTTCGTCCTTGTTGGGAAATCATCAAGTACTGGCTAGAATTTGCCGCAAATAGAGCTCAACAATGGGCATGGATTCAAAATTGTTACATCTCTAAACAAATTTCGTTAACCTTGCAAAATAGGGACACACTTTCACCGATCAACTTCACGGTGAGTGCTATGATAATAAAATTATATAATGTTAATGCAAAGTAACATTTAAATCAATAAAAATTAATTAAACATTCACCAGAATAAAAAACACGTCGTGAATGAACACATTATTTTATTTTTTTGCACTTTTGCATGTGCAATTTATTCAATGAAAATCGGCTTGCATCCCTAAAATTACTTGCTTAATGACCGGAGAGCTGTGGCTAATGGCACTACTAACAGTGGCACGATTCATGCCGGGAAAATCGCACTGCATTCAATTTACCTCCAGCGAAACTCGGATTTCGGTTTCACAGCGCAGTTTAAACAGAGCTAAATGGATAGACAGAATGAGAGCCAGCGTGACAGACGCTGATGGGAAAACTTCGCCGCTAAAAGAATGTGCGTACCAGCGACCCAAAATAATATATGACCGAAAGGTCGTAAACGTCAGCCGTGGTTTGCACACCATCTGAATCCAGGAAAATTATGAATATTGATCATCCATCTTCCATATGAACGATCAACCTAGTGTTTCTTTACAACCCACACACAACTGTAACTATTTTCGTAGTTATGCGACAATGAAGTGTCATACTCTTCATGTTGATGAATAGATAAATATAATGATGATGATGATGATGATGATGATGATGATAATGATGATAATGATGATGATGATGATGATGATGAATATGAAGTTAAACTTATTAAGGACAAACGAAAGTTACTATAACTGCAAACTTGTATGGAAAGGATCAGCTGTCCTTATTTTGCCACTTGGTTCTTGATGAGTAGTTTAAATAAGCTGTGATGATATTGGTATTCTACCAAAGTTTAGTAGAAGCTCCGTATGTGTAACTTAATACGAAAAGATGATAATTTCAGTTACCGATTAGATGTCTTGTCTATATGCCCCTAATCTGCGTATACAAGTTATTAATCTGCTAATTCAAACACACGCTCATTTAGAATAATTTTTTTTGATACTGGGTGTACCATAATTATCTGAACCCTGTTACTCCTAACACAGATCAGATAAATCTCCTCATCTAGTAGGATATCAGGAAACCTAGGAACACGAAAGCATATCCACATACGGAAGAATAAACATGACTGCAGTCTATAATTGTTTAGTCGAAGTAACACGCTTCTAGAATCGCCCAATCTCAAACAACAATAGCAAAATAGCTTGATTGAACCGCCCGACAAGCACTAAGTCGAAATTTAAGGTCTGATTTGTTTTAGACTAAGCTATTTGCGTTATTTTTGGCTTGAAATTGCCAATGAGAAACTAATTATCCAAGCACCCCTTTCTAACAAAAGATAAACATAATGAATTCCAGTAAAATAGCAAAACAATTATTAGAAGCATAATGTTAGCAAATCAACAGGGCGAGTATACTGTTGAAGAAGCCATTTTAGCACAAAACTGCTTTCCTCCATCAAGTGGTAATCGAAGTGGATTAAAATTCGCGCCTACAAACAGACAAGTAGCTCGTAAGTAAGAATTGCATTTCTCATTGAACAATTGATCGTTTCCGGATGCGCAATCTAAAGGTGGCCCTTATAAATTTCTTTAAAAAGTAATCACTTTGAAAATCTGAAGTGCCAATATTTAACAACTTAGTTTGCCAAATCATATTAATGATAAAAGCAGGGGCAAAAACAATAATTTTTTTTTAAATAACGGAAAGAGCAAAAATAAAAACAAAATCAACGTTGATAACAGCATATGCGACAACATAAAAAGCAACAAACGCATCAGCAACCGCAAAGACAACATCAGCCATAATAAAAACAGAACTTGCATAAGAAACAAGAACAAAAGCACCAGCACCACCACTAACAACAACAACAACAAAACAACAACAACAATAATAATAATAATAATAATAATAATAATAATAATAATAATAATAATAATAATTAATAATAATAATAATAGCCATATCCACGGTAGTAACAATAGTAACAAGAAGAACAATGCCAACGATAAATACAGGACAAGAATAACAACAAGAAATATAGCAATATTACAAATGCAAACAATAATAACGAAATCAACACCGACGACAACCATAGAAACCACAAAAGCAACAACGTTAAAAGTAATAATATTAATAACAACGGCAATAAAAACAAAAATCATTACTGGAAGAGAACAAAACATCGAAAAAAATAAGAAAAACACAATCATAAAAATCACGAAAACGAAAACAAACTGGATTAACAACGCTATCAAAACCAACAACATTAATAGTATAAATAATTGTACATTAGGTGCTGCACACTTAGTAACAAATTGATTCAACTAGAACCAGAAGGACAAATCAAAGTCCACATGAATGAAACGTATAATCTCATGTGAACATTCGTTTCATGCTTACTGCCAATAGGAGCCAATATTACGCCCTATACCCCTTACATATTTTAACGAGGAATATCGAAATACTTATGTATATATATATATATATATATATATATATATATATATATATATATATAGTATGTATATACCAAGTATGTAAATGGTACCAACCCTATGGTTACCTAGTCGGTACACAGAACTAAAACTATGGCTGTCGAGTTCGAACATGTTACCAACACATTGGATTTAAAGATATGCGCAATTGTACCAAAATTGATAATTACAACTATTTCTGAACACCTGTTAATCCAGCAAATCCATACATTTCACGCTAATCATGACATCAGCGATCAAGGCTAGAGTATATCGATTTTATGGAGTAATAGGTGTTCAGAAGTAGGTGAAATTCTCAATTTTGGTAAAATTTAGTATATTTTGAAATCCATTGTGTTGTTATCATTTACCGACTAGGAAACCAGTGTTAGAACAATGTACCGACTCTGCAACCATATTATGGGCACCCGTTGCAGGCTCGGTATAAATATTATATATAGCGAGGTAGTTTCGAAGTTGCATTATCGAAGACTTTATATGTATATATATATATATATATATATATATATATATATATATATATATATATATATAACACTCGTACAGGAGATTGTACTACAACTGTCCAAAATTCCTGGAACAAATATATAGTGGGTAGAGGGCGTAAAATCTGCTACCACTGAGGAGTCACCAGTAAGCACGAAACGAATGCGTACATTAAATTATACCTGTCGTTTATGCTGATTTTGGTTCAACCTTCTGATGTTATTTGAACTAATGTCTTACTAGGTACCAACACCCAATATACAATTTCATATATATACGTTCTCCGCAATAAGCAATTCATAACTATTATAAATAATAAATTAAAAAAGCAAAAATGACTAACATTTATTTATATCTATTGACTAAAGACATACACGATCAGTAAAAAGTTGATTTATATAGGACGAGAAGGGCATGCCACCACGGAAGGGTGACTCAGTGGTAAGAGCACCAGATTCCGAAGCAGACATGCCGAGATTCGAGCACTTCCGCGGCAAATTCTGGACAGTACGTGATGAGTTCACAATAATAACAAAACCGGTCTACTGGATGAATTGCATTTTCTACACTATACAATTCTTAGATTATACTGACATATGTAAGTAATTAATGGGTCAGGTACTTATATCACGATCGCAACCTTCAATAAAAGTAAAGCACGGATAATAGATGAAATTCTTTTTACGCATGCGTTACATTCTAATTGACGACTTATCGGCGCAGCGTTCCAAAGGCACTAAACCTTCAATAAAGAAACGTGGGGCTTTTGTACGCATTCGTATTAAATCATCGGTAAGTTGAATGTCCGAGAAAGTCATTCACGTTTTGATATAAAAGTAAACTTACTATGTATAGCTGAAAAAACAATAACTTAAAGCCCCACATAAGAGCTGCCAGAAGGTTATTCCAGCTAATGAGTGTGCAGTTTTAAATATGACAATAAACTTAATCGTGTAATGGAAATGCAAGGGAAATTTTTATCGATATTTAACAAGTGCAAAGCAATACCTTAATGCAATTAAAAACTGATAATTTATTATTACTTTGAGGTTCTGATCCTGATATATACAACTGACCCATTAAGTAAACACATTTTTCATTGTATAGTGTGGAAAAGGCAATTAAGTCAATAGACCTTTTTCGTCCTTATTGGGAACTCATCATGTACTGTCCAGAATTTACCGCAGATAAGGCTCGAACCTGGGCACGTCTGATAAGTTATTGTTTAAGTATATTGTTTGTTACTGAAAATCAGTATCGTGGTAAAAAATCATCAGCACTTATCCAAATGAAGTTTTTTTTAATTTTTTTTAAATTACCATGCCTAAGACCATAATTACAAATATATCAGTTGGGGGAGATAGCTTGATTAAAAATCAATTCTAAACAACTGTTTGCGAGGAAAAAGGCATTTTCACGCATATCGTTTTGGACAATTCAATATAGAAAGAACCAAAAGCATTGGTCAAGATAAATAATGATTTCAGAGGCACTTTCAATTTACGGCATATACAAAAATTTTTCACTGTATCAGCAATTAATACACAAAAAGGTTTACCTTTTAATAATATGTCAATTACTTAAAGGCCGGAGATGTGATTGAACATGTATCTATGTACATGTTTGCATATTCACGTGTGTGTATGTATATTGGTATATATTTACAAATGACCCCCTTATATGAATCCTAAATAAAGGAAACAGTACATGCGACAGATGTCAGGTAGCTATAATGTCACAAGTCACGAATTACTAATTAGAAAACCAGTTGTGGAAACTTCGTTGCCGATCACTCTAAAATTGCTCCAGGCAAAGACAGTCGCCAAACGTCTTAAATCTTCAATAACAGCATCCCGTTCTTCGCGAACTGTCTCTCCTATCGGTTTATATAGCTGCTAAAAGTCCCGTGGCAACAAATCAGTAATTTTTATAAGTTTTAGACCCTAATGCTAATCCTATCGCCATTCAATATAATTCTGTCATTTAGACTAGACTCAGAAAGGGATATTCTCTTTATAAACCTACCCATTTGCAAAAGTAACAGCTAAGTGTATTGCTACGAGGATGACTCAGAACACATTGTGCGACTTATTTCACCGTTCAATAATAAGGGACAAAAAGTAGGGTTTTTTATGTATACGGCTAAAAAGCAACTGAATAACATAATTATATATTGTTGATCCATGAGCGTTTAAATGTCTCATATATTCTATTGAGTTATTCTATGCTACAACCTATAAGTCCGTCTTGGTAATTTTCGACTTATTTCCATAACTTTAAACAGAACCGTTTGATCATAAATTACCTCATTGTTTGGTACGACAGGCTTTCTTTCTAAGCCAGATAGAAGTTTTTTTAATTTCTGATCTTTTCTCATTTAAAATCTTTCAGTGTCTGTGCGGCAGTAAAGTATGAAAACATCATGATGATACAATACTGCTTATGATATAAGTGATGATTAAATTCAAAACTATTAATAAACTAAAAGAACCCCAAATGTTTAATAAAAAATAAGCGCCATAACGTAATTCAATTAAGACTACAAGAAAGCTGTATCGCCAGTTACATTTAAGTGGTTCATTGTATCTGATAAATCCTGTATAATTAAGATTTTTAATTTAGCCATGTATTGCCCATTCGTTAATTTTTCTCTCTTCAGGGTTATGCGACAGTAAAGCGTAAAATTAAAAGTTCTAGTATGTTGGTGTTAAGGATGGGGATGATAATTAACACTAACCTTGTGATTCTCCCAATCAGTAAGAGCCTCAGCAATACGTCGAAATATGATTTGATTCATGAAGAATATGGTCAGCGGATGTAAAATTCCCGGAAGCATCGCCAAAAAACCACCGGAATTGGGATCAAAAGGCGCGCCAGGTGCTGCCCACGAGGCTAAATAAGCTATGTGTAGCCAAGCAGCTGATCGACTTGGATGGATGTAACCCTATATATAAAGACATCCCATTAATAAAAGACAGCAAGATTAATTTCCTGATTTCAAAATGAATTCACAATTGTATTAATTGAAAAAAATTAAACTAGTTAAATAAGCATTTAAAACACTTGCAGTATAATTTATAATATAAATTAATAGAAAAATAATTAAAACTGAGATCATTATGCGATAGAATGTGCGAAGATATAAGAAATTTCGGCTATTCTACTATAGTAATACAAGTAGAAGATGCCAAACAATGAAAAGATCTACTTTAACAACAGATTTAGTATTTAAAAAACATTTTTTTCCGAAACGGTGAGTTGATTAATTGCCCAAAACTTGTTTTGTGAAACAAGTTTCATATACAGCCACTGTCTCCAGGTTTAATTTAGATATTTAGGGTTCCGGTTCCGGTAGGCTCATCGCACCATGAAATTTGACACAATTAAGTGAAGTGATAAATTTTGCTTAAACGATTTCACTTATTATTACTAGTATATCTCGTAACCATAACCAACTTCTAGCAAATAATTAAAAGAACACTGGTTGCACGGACAGTGATAACAATTACAATAATCAAGGTTTCGATCTTGATACAAACACTTGACCCATTAAGTGCATACATTTGTCAGTATAAACTAAAAATTCTACATTGTAGAAAAGGCAATTCATCCAGTAGACCGATTTCGTCTTTATTGAGAACTCATCACGTAATGGCCAAAATTTGCTTCGGACAGGGTTCGAACCTGGGCACGTCTGCTTCGGAATCTGGCGCTCTAACTACTGGGCCACTCGGCCGCACATCTGAGAACATCTGCTTCGGCTCAGTGGTTAGAGCAACGGATTCCGAAGTAGACGTGCCAAGGTTCGAGCCCTGATCGCGGCAAATTCTGGCCAGAATATGATGAGTTCTCAATAAGAACGAAACCGATCTACTGTATGAATTGCCTTTTCTACACTATACAGTTCTTAGTTTATACTGACAAATTTTTGTACTTAATGGGTCAGGTGTTTATATCAAGATTGCAACCTTGATTATAGTAATTCTTACTAGATAAGTGGGAGTCACGTGTGTGTGTGTGTGTGTGTGTGTGCGTTTTTACAGGTGTCTGTATGCGCACGCTCATCAGTTAAATCATAACAAATAATGATTTACTAGAAAACGTATATTGTACCAAAATTACGGTTGCTGAAGCGGTACCTGGTACTAACATAATGGTTTTAAATGCGTGCTTAAATTAATCATAACTGAGAACTCCAGCAATTTCTGAACACCTGTTACTCTGGAAAATCCATACACTCTGGACTTGATCGATATCAATTATCGCATTTTGCGGTAATCATCACATACAAAATATATAACAGTTAGATACTGTTTGTGGCGGTGAGCTAATACATATGAAATTATGTTTTAGGTGTTGCACATCTAATAACAAATTAGTTTAATTAAGACCAAAAGGATAAACCAAAGACAAAATAAACAGAAAGCATAATGTCGTCAACATTCGTTTCGTGTTTACTGGCGACTTATCAGTAGGAGCCAGAATTACACCCTTTACTCATTATATATTTGGATGAGAAATGTGTGAAGTTAGGACGGTACCATCTATAATAATGTGTTAACCTGCATTAGTGAAGCTAACTTCATATACAGTCTTCGATAATGCGAATTCAAAGCTAACTCAATATCCATAATATATAAACATGAATCTGTAAAGGGTGCCAACGCAATGGCTAATGTGTCAGCACCTGATACCAATATTATGGCATCGAAAAAGTACATGGTATTAAAACTATGGTTGCCTAGTCGGTACATGGTACCAACACGTTAGATTTTAACGTATGATTTACTAGATAAGCATAAGTCGTGTGTATACGTGTGTGTGTGTGTGTGTATATATATATATATTTATAACTGTGAAGTAAATAGCTAAATATAATTGACAGCACATGTACGTGTAAACCAGTAAAACTAAAATTATTAATGTCAATTCCTCATTGCACACGTCAGATTTATTTTCTTGTACCTACTTTGGTAAATGCCGTAGTTACGAGTGACCTCCCTGATGAAGAAGCATGGAAATTTGAATACACCATACGCAAAATCTTGTCAGCGAAAATACTAAACTAAGCTAAACTAATAAGCTTAATTAAGATAAGGTAATCAAAATGAGTCAGCAATGAAATTTACAAAAATTGTCTACGAAAAGGAAGATCATAGTACCGTATTTTTTTTAATGACAAGGCGCATCCTGTTTGAACAGGTCGTTTGTCACACCACATTATATGGCGCATTTTGAAAAAATTATCAATAACACTTATAACGTCAAATTTAATAATAAATAAATAAATTTAAAAATCATAAATTATGCACAAAATGTAATATAGGTATCCTGGATAAGGGATGAAATCTTCAATTTTGATTGGAGGATAAGACAAACAAAATACGTTTTCGGGGACCTTTAACATAAACACTAATGAAATTTAATCACAAAATACATTACTGCCGAACCGAATGGAACCAGGTAGTGATTCAATCAACTGCAATACTTCATTTCATTTTCTTTCGTGCCAGGTAGTTTTCACTCGTAGGGCGCGTTGCCAATTTTTAAGAGAAATTAAGATTTTTAAATGCGCTATGTAGTTCGGAAAATGCGGTAACATTTAACGTAAATGTTTATTGATAAGTGTTACACACTTGAAAGTATCTCGGTAATTCGATACAGTACGATAACAAGTAATAAATAAAATTAGTCAAGATCGTTGATAATTCTTCCCCCGCCATCTGTATGCTAATCTTAATCCAACGATCTTATCATTTTACCTAAGCGAGGTTCCGATTCTGAATCTTGTAATCTTCGCTTCCAATCATCATTTAGTGATATGCTCCCAGTCGAGTCCAGTGACTTTTCTACAACTTTTCCATTCATTATTTTGTCTCTCGATTAATTTCAATAGATTTTTTAATCATTTTTATCGATTTATTGCTATTAAATTATGATACACGACTAAAACCATCCCTGCTAATTGCATGCCCCGTTTTTACTGAATGATGTTTAAGATCTAATATAGTAATATATCCATATTTACATGAAATTTTTATGTCTTCATCTATTTATCTTAATTGTATACATGGTTTCATTCATACATAAAGAAGTCATTACATGGAATCTCAAACTTCCGGCGTATCTAACGGTTCAATTTTCTCATGTTTTGGAATTTTGGTGCATAGAGTAAGGAATTGTTTCAAAATGCCACCGCTTTTCCTACTTAGTTTGAAATCAGGTATTACCATGACCCTCCGATCCTCTTAAGTTTTATCTTAATTCACTTATTCCAAATTATGATTAAATTTAATAATAATATTCCTCATCGTTGCTTCTATTAATCAACCTATTTTTTATATGTTACTCTCAGGCTTCGAACTGTCATTGATTTTAAGATAGCGTTTCTCATTCTATAAATATTATATGACTTGACATTAAGAATGACTCCCGAGTGAGTATTCTTATAAACAACTCTTTCTAGTTTTGAATCACTTCTAATGAATTTTGGCATCAAATAATGGTAATTTAACACATTATTCATTTCCAATCATTTGATTACTTTAAGAAATGTATCATGTCATCCTCTTCATGATTTCAAATAACTAGTGTCATCCAAAAATCATGCACAAATATTAGGATTGGGGTAAGCCCTATCTAACACGGGTTTGTCGCTGTAATAAACGAAAATATTTTCTATCGGAACTAACATCTCTAATTTTCAAATATAATTCATTCCTATATATCAAATAAGTAGGAGCTAAGCATGTGCTCGTTATCACAAAAATATGTATCATCCTCACTTTATTTCACTTTGATATTGCCGGATGATCAACTAGGAAACGCTGAACACTTCCCTGTGCGTGCATACACGAAAGTAACATTTGCGTTTTCTCCCTAATTAGTAAAAATAAGCGTTTCTGTAAATCGTATTTCAACACATTCATTTAGTTTAAAGATGTTTTTGCTTGAGAGACCTACCTCTAGTATTAAATGAAACGGAATTTCACATTTACAGCATTTAGTAATTAAATAATGCTCTAAAAATACTATAATAAAAGAAATATTTTCCACTGGCCTTACTAATTGGTTCTTGTTGTGATAATATCTATTATTGCTTTTTACTGAAATATTAGGGGTAAAAAATGAGGACAATTGGCGTAACTCAAATCATATCTTTAATGTGCTTACAGATGTTGAATAACTAGGAGCGAATTAGAATGAAGTAAAGAAAGTAGTTTTGATTGAACCTGACGAAAGCAAACCGATGTATGGAGTTATAATGATAACGGTTTATTGCTATGCATACCAACTTAAGGAAATTTCACATACTTTTCTGATTCATTATAAACTCAATTACCAACACACAGTGTCTTAACTTCATAAATCTCTATCTACACAGTCTAAGTTATAGGCTAAGCGGAATCTGTTTGACGCTCTTCAAACACATGCTATCGCATTTACTCATAATAAACGCTCGTTAAAAATATGAGGACATAAAGTCAGTTGTAAAAAAAACTTCTTTTAGAAGTTCAGAAAATTTAGAACAATGCATTCGTTAGCGTTGACCGATTGGCGACATATAATCAAAAAGAGCTTAATGCATAGCTTTGTCTGCCATTTCAGATTGAGAAAAAAATATTCGATATGCTGTAATGGTAATATTGTTTCACCATAGTTTGGATCAAATTTTTATTCCCGCTCTCTCAATAAAAGCCATAAATTCTGGCACTCTCAAATCCAGTAACAATCTGTTCATGCAAGTTTAAAGCACGCTTCAATTACATTTACAAATTTCTGCATGTATGCACTGGAAATGATATCTCTCATGGTGGTCTGTAGTAGAAAATGTGGTAATATGATAGAATCGCCTAGACTATACTCAAAGACAGACAAAGAGAGCATGCAATGGCGGAGTATATGATTTAGCTTAGATTGGGGGTTAGTACGAATGATGTGGAAGCCTTCAGAGTGAGGGGACGAACTCAATGCGTACTTGGAAATGGGAATCTTTCGGATCTTTGTGGAACTGATAGTGCAAATCTACCATCCACTTTATTTGATGATCACACAGAGCAATTTAGAACATGATTGCGTTAACCATGCGCCTTTACTGAGAATGTAGCGTTGCCAGTCTGCTTCCTCCTTTTCCGCGAAGCCTGCAATTGAGAATTCATAAGTGATGGTAGTCCTAATGGTTTAATTATTTTAATAAATGAAGAAAAAGCTATCCATTTTGCGTCGAAAAGTTACACGGTTACGCAGCAGATAAGCCGAGCAAGTGATCGCCAGTCACCACGCTAGACATAACTACAGTAAGAGTCAGATAGGAAAAATAAATTTCATTGAATAACAAACGTAAGAATAACATATAATATGCACGATGGTATAATTGGGATAATTTATTTTGACAGTAATTGCTGGTTAAAAGGCATACATGGACACGCAAGAAACCCATAAATGATAATTCTTTAGATCAAGTTTGCGAGCTTGAATTAAACACTAATCCCACTTTATTTAACCAGTCGTCGAACAACATAGCAAAACTACCGCCAGTCGCACGAATTAACACGTTAAACAATAATTGATTGCGCTGATGGTTTGATTGTATATATATATATATATATATATATATATATATATATATATATATATATATATATATATATATATATATATATATATATATATATATATTGATAGTTTCTAATTTCACCATTTTTAAAATGTAAGAACAAAACAACGTACTCCATGGAATAACATTTATTAATAAATCTTATTTCTACCAGTATCTACAGCCATTGTTCTGGATTCGTTAGTATATTCGTTCATCTTTTTCATTCGTGCGCATCAGTTTTGTTGTGTTGAACACCACTCTCACCAACAAAATCGAGGCCAATTTGAAAGAAAATCAAACTCCCCAGATAGTGACGCTTAGTGTTCCCTTTGGAGGTGATCTTCCAGCCGAAATCTTCAAACGAAAAGTAATTCGAGCGACAAAAGCACAGTTTCCATCAATACAGGTGAGAGTGGTGTTCAACACAACAAAACTGATGCGCACGAATGAAAAAGATAGCCTCTCTGTGACGTCAACACCTTTGTCTGTATACAAATTTCAATGTACCTGCAACGCTCAGTACATCGGCAGATCAAAAAAGAGGCTCGAAACTAGAATAAATCAGCATCTCCCTCAAAAACTATTAAAGAGGGGTGCAGCTCCTGCACAAAAATCAGCAATTTGCGAACATGTACTACTCACAGGTCATGCTGTTAGTAGTAACAATTTTTCAGTTCTCTACAAGGCAAAAACAGAGAAAATGCTTCTGGCTTTTGAAGCTATTGCAATTAATAAGCTGAAGCCCTGCTTAAACGTGCAGAAAATAATTCAAAAAGAAATTAAATTGGACTGGAACAAAGACATAACCGACATGCCTTTAAAAATAGCCAACGCTTCGCAATATACGACACATACATCAATTACGGACGCAATTACAATGAAAGCGATGACACACCAAATGACGTTACGCAAAAGAGTGGTCTAAATTGCGCAAAAGCAGTGGTCTAAATTGCGCAAAGCAAAGGCTAGCATAACGAAGAGGAGATTGGTTACAACACATGTACAGTGGGATTGGATGAACGAATATACCAACGAATCCAGAACAATGGCTGTAGATACTGGTAGAAATAAGATTTATTAATAAATGTTATTCCATGGAGTACGTTGTTTTGTTCTAATATATATATATATATATATATATATATATATATATATATATATATATATATATATATACATTATCTGATAAAATTTCTTCTTCGTTTTCCAAGTGTAAAGGGTATTAAAAAACAATATCATTTTCTTAATAAAACTGTGTAGAAAAAAATAGTGAACAAACGATTCCGTGTTATAATCAATACATACGGCACCAGTTCTCGTGTACATACAACAACAGACGATCTGAGGCTCCAGTGAAAAAGGCTAAATGCAAGCTTTGTGGCATATCACCGAATAACCCAGGTGCCTATTGAACCACCTGAGCAGCTGTAAAAGCAACTGAGAGTCCATTGTGCGTATGATGACGTGAACTACGTTATGGTGCAATCAGCAATATCACCACCTTCCAAGGAGCTCGTGAAAATTAGTGCGGCCCATAATCATATGTCGATCAAGATGATGAACGCCATATACCTTTATCAAGATTGCCAACAGGCAAGGTTCGATCCCATATCACGCAACTAAGAACAATGGTGATTCCGTTGGAATCTGCTCTGCAATTAGAAGTGATTCTTCACAATTCAACGTAATTGTGACTGACACTAAATACCTTTGCCCATGTCCAAATCTGGCTCATTTGCATCTTACACCAGTCTGGCACTGATTACGACGTATGCCCAACATATAAATCGATCCATAGTAATAAGTAGACCGCTATATTTGAGCAACTCTAAGTAAAGCAATTCTAAGTAAACGAAAATTCCGCATTACTAAATGAATGATGACCTGTACCCATGCATTTCTGGTGTAGAATTTGTTAATGGTGTTAATCCTACTGGATGCAACTGATGAGTGGCGAAAATAATTACTTAAGAATTACGAAACCATATCGTGATTTAATTACATTTTAATATGTTAAAAAGTACTTTTATATTATTGTCTATTTTATGTTTGAGCTCAGAATCGTCTTGTTTGTGTTTCACATTTCAATTTATTCTGGTCGTTCAGGTGTTTCTTGTTCATATTGATTATTTACACTCATGCGCACTAAACGTGTTTAATACATATTTATGTTTTTCCATGAAACTCTTAGTCACATGATGATAATATTGTTGACGGAAAGAGTAAACCTAATTGTTATGCCTTTTTCCTTTATTTATGTAATGATAAAGCCAGATAAATCCTATTGTCTAATTAAATTAATCGGAAATTATACTTATATAAACTAATTTGCTGAAAATTACCTCGTAACTTATATGCAATCTGTGGATTTATGTGCTAACTTTATTTTTTCTATAAAAGATTAAGACTAATCAAGATTTCCACAGCTGTCAGGCGATGCCAAGTTTTAAAATGTATCCATTAGCCTTTAAAACCAATGTCCAACTTCCAGCCTGTATGAACAGGAGCGAACGTGTTTTATGGCGCCTCCAAGAACAGATCTTGGCAGACGATACTGGTTAGACTTGGTTAGCATTCCATCTGAAAGCTATACGAATGAATACAAATCATGCCTTCCCACTCGAATAAAGCGGATCGATATTGTTTATAGTGAACACACCCACGACTGAAACAAAAAAAATATTAATGTTGCATTAATCGATGTCCACTATAAATGGAGTAGCCTTATCTGCCCAATTTAATAAGATTGGTGTGCGGAAATGAGCTACTGTAGATGAACCTCTTAGTTGTATCTGCATATGCTCCTACCGATTGCAGCACAGAAGAAAGCAAGGACGCTTTTTACTCCGAATTAAGCTCCTTACTAAGTAAAGCACGAAGTTCCGATATAGTCCTGGTTATGGGTAACATGAATGCTAAGTTGATCGCTTAAGTAACACAGAATTTCATTTAGGTGGAAGATACACTCTAAGCTCGACTCGCGTGATAATGGTGAACGGCTTTTCGATAGCTGCACTGAACATAGACTATATTTAAGAAGTACAAATTTCAGACGTAGTGTTAGACGTTGTGCTACATGGCGTCCTCCAGCACCCGGAAAACGGTGGACTCAAAAAGATCATGTAGCAATTAGTTATAGATGGCGTGGTTGCATCCAGGATTGTCGCTCTTTTTGGAACACTTATGTCAACTCGGACCATGCACTCATCCGTTGTAGATTTGCTCTAAAATTTCCGGGAAAATAATTAAGAATAAACCCCAAACTGATGTAGGCTAATCTAACTGGTCTTAATAGCGAAAATCCGAATATACATTGGTCCAAGATAAGTTTCACTATGCACAATGCCGATACGACTGTATGTGGCATAGCACGCCCCCGTAGAAATAATCACTGGCTCTCTGTAAAATCTATGAAGATACTCGAAATAAGGCGCCAAATTCCACCTGGCTCGACTCATAATAATATCCGTCGCAATATAAGACGCAGTGAAAAAGGCGATCTCGAAAACTTTTGGAACAGAAAGGCTGAAGAAATGGAACTAGCTTTCGCGTCAGGTAATAGTCACTGTTTGTTCCAACTTATCCGCACAACAGGTCCAAGAAAGTTAAAAGTTAGCGAAACTATAAATGATAGTAACTAATTAATAACCAATAAAATAAGTCGTCTTGACAGGTGGGCTGAACACTTTAGAGATCAATTTTCTTGGCCACCCGCGTCAGTTCCGATTCCCGAAAGCATGTCTGCATCAACAGTGTGGAATGTTAGTTCCGAAGAACCATCCGAGTTAGAAGTACGTGATGCAATCCTATCTCTTAAGCGCCACAAAACCGCAGGCCCCGATGATTTACTTCCAGGATTGTTTAAGGATGGTGGCGATATAATTTCAGGAGCGTTGATCAAACTTTTTCATACTGTATGGAATGAGGAGACCGTATCACTTGACTGGAATGAGTCGACCATCATTCCCATCTTCAAAAAAGGCAATCGTAATTCGTGCGATAACCATCGTGGTATAAGTTTGACTCCGGTCGTATCAAGGTTATTTGCTTCGATTATCCTACGTCGTGTTAACGCTTCACGTTAATCACATACAAGAGAAGAACAGGCCAGATTCCGCGCATGACGAGGTTGTATAGATAATATTTTAACGTTAAGACAAGTTCTCGAACAGAGACATTTATATCACCGTCCCACAATAGCCGTCTTTCTAGACTTCAAGGGTGCATTTGATTCGGTGGATCGCAATGTTTTATTCCATATCTTATCGAAAAGCGGTGTGCCCACAAAATTTGTTAATATTATACGAGCTCTCTACACAAATACTTCTGGTCGCGTTAAAGTCTACAGCGAATTAACGAATTAACTTTACAACCAGCAGTGGTGTTCGTCAAGGTTGTCCACTTTCCCCATTTTTGTTTAATTTTGTAATCGATGCTATTATGAACAACACTCTCGCACACATTCAGGACGCTGGAGTTGAAGTTCTCCCGGAAGATAAAGTAGTCGATCTTGACTATGCGGACGATATCGTACTATTATTCGACAATCTGCATTCTGTCCAGGCCACCGTGAATAGATTAACAGACATTGTTCCGTCTTTCGGTATGAAATTCGCACCCTCTAAATGTAAGATATTGTTACAGGATCACCCACCACTCACTCCAACGTTGCGACTGCAGAATGAAGATCTTGACATAGTCGACAGGTTTACATATCTTGGGAGCTCTATCAATAACGTAGGCAATATGTCCGACGAGGTGAGAATACGGATCGCGAAAGCTAGAGTAGCTTTCTCGAACCTTCGTCATTTATGGAGAAACGCCAATATTTCACTTTGCCTTAAAGGTCGTGTTTACAATGCATCTGTACGCGCAGTCTTACCATACGCTAGTGAAACTTGGCCTCTTAGAGTTGATGATCTGAGACGCTTACAGGCATTCGATCATCGTTGTTTGAGAAGTATATCACATGTTGGTTACCAACAACGAATAACTAACGTTGACATCCGTAGACGTATTTTTGGATCTGACAATAAGTACTCGTCGTTAGAAAAACAAATAAGGCTCCATCAACTTCGTTGGCTCGGTCACGTTTTGCGTATGCCCAGGTACTGTCCAGAAACTGCAGTGGACACGGCTCGAACCTGGGCACGGCTGATTCTGATTCTGTCGCTCTAGTCAGTGAGCCCTTCAACTACATGTACGGTTGCTCATGATGGGCTCCTCTGTTTCGATTACAGAACTCAAAAAGCCCCTGTTCAAATGCAAGAAATCTGTGGATAAGTGGGAAGAAGGCGACCTAACTCACGAGAAAAAGAAATTATTTTCTGTCAAACTCGAGAGCGATCTAAGAGGATATAGTATTGCTCTTCTTTCATCTATTGTTGCATCAACAAAGTTACTTGACTGAAAAGTTATTACATCACCTTTGGTTAACCTGGCAACCTGGTTCTTGTAGACGTGAAGGTATACTGTCAGACTAAGCAATTCTGCTAATTAAATTATTACTGAAAAGCGACAAGATCTGGCCTCTGATCAGGAATAGCGTGCAGATATCTTTTTTAATGCCGAAGATTTAAATGTCAAATTAGGCCAGAATTCCGTTCAAAACAAAACTGTACGAAGAAGGACCCAGTCTAAAAATGTTTTTGGTAATGCAATCACGCCCTCCAATCTTGCCCTTAGTCCTAATCAGAATGTGAACTCAGTTCGAAGTATCACAGGTGATATCATGCCATAAGACGAGGCCATGCAAACCATACAGATTGAACGGTGACATTTCATAGTATTTAGATCGACCACGTTCTGAGGAGTAGACGATAGCCATAGGCGCTATATTGGTCTAAAAAATGAATCTGCCTACGACAGTTTGACCGCAAGAAGCAGCGTCAAGGCGCAACAATCTCGTCGAATTGTATGCGCAATTCAAAAGAATAAGTAGTGATTATTCTGACAGTGGAGTACAGGCGCTTCCAATTCCTGAAGCGCAGCTCTTCAAGTACATCAAAAATGTCCTTAGCCCACATTTGGTAAAATGACTACTGGACCTTACGAGATCGAATCAAACCCTCGAAATAAGACCTGGTTTTATGAAAAATCCTGAAGCTGCCGTAATTGATGGTCTATTCGAAAATTTGTTAAGTTCGAATGAATAAATGTTTTGTAGGACCGGCATGAGCTGCCTATCGCAATCTGTAACGCGGAATACGCCTAAAATGAATGTAAGACGGATGATGATGAAAGTATATTAAACACATTTTAAAATGCCATTATTCGCCAAGATTTACTCCACTGCAATATCTGGTATTTTATCAATTTGTAAAATTAGAATCAAATTTTACTCAACGAACTGAAATTGGAAAATATACATCCTGAAACGCACACACCCAAACACGTACGAGCACGAAAACAACTCACCCAATAGTGTTCAATTTATGCACATATTTTGTTGGCTCATCAGACTGCGGATTAAGTAGTTAAATACTGTTTGATGCAAGAACCGCGTCCATCACCTTTCCCACAAAGTACCTACAAATGATTATTTATGCATATATGGAAAATAGTATATAAACACATCTGTGAGTCTACCTTATTGGCATGAGCTCTTCTTGTGCCCAATGTGCTGGAGACCAGGATCTTCGTTTTTGATTTTACGTATGTTTGCATGTGTGTATATCCTTTTATTATCGGTATTTTTAATTGGTGCATATTAAGTACTTATTTAATAAATGAATTTACCGAAAGAGTGAGAGGAGATTTACTTTTTATTTTACAGTCAATATATATCTGTTATCTTCTAAAAGTAAAGCATATTTAGAATTTGCTATAAATGACATTTATGGATGTCAAATACTGTTTGTTGCGGAGACCTAATATATATGCAAGTATGTATTAGGTGTTGCGAACCTAGTAATAAATTAGTTCAGTTGTGTCCAGAAGGATAAACCAACGACAGCATGAACGGAAAGTATAATCTTACTGGCGACTCATCAGTAGAAGCCGGTATTACGCCCTTTAGCCACTATATATTTTGGTGAGGAATGTTGGATAATAGGACGATGCAATCTCCTAGACGAATGTGTAAACCTGCAGTAGTGAAGCTTACATAATATAAAGTAATGTTGGTATCGGTTACTTCCACAATAGCCTTAGTGTTATTATTCTTTACAGACTCGCTATATATATTATATAGATTGAATTAGCGTTGAAGTCACATTTTTGAGACTATACGATAATAAAGGCAGCATGAACGTTCATGCTGCCTTTAGTTTATCCTTCGCGTCACAACTGAACTAATTTGTTACTAGGTTCGCAACACGTAATACATACTTGCGGATTAAGTACGTTGCAACTAACAGCTTCGCTATAAGTAACTTTAATTATAAAAATGCCATAACTGCTCCGCGTGCTATTTAGGTCGAACAGACTGATTACTACAGGTGCGCATTCAAGATTATTTTAGGCTAAACAATGCTGACAAAGGGAAGAACATTTCTTAAATAGTTAAATTCATTTTGTAAAATCCATACTTCAAATCAGACGGATTACAGGGTGTTTTACAAATAAGACCTGAAAAGAGTTACGCATAGAGCAATCTGTTAGTTTTAACAGCAGCTATGCATCCCGTTTCCTGATGTTTGCATCGGGTATATATTTAATAAAGCTTAATTCCCATTGCTTTCCAAAACTAGATATTGCAGTTGAGTTGAATTCAGACGAAAATAATAGCCTTGTTTAACTGTGTTGTGTATATCTGCATTATAATAAATGTATGCTTCAATACATGATTTATTTCTAAATTCAATTAACAAGTGCTCCTGCCAAATAAAGTGGTATCAGTTTTCTCTGTGCCTTATCAACAATGGTCACTCAAACAGGGCTCTTGCCGAGAATTAAAAAACAAAAACAAAATAAATGCATTCCGTCAAGTACCTAGTTTTGCCACAGGTATAAGTGACTCACTATCGTCGCTTTTCTAGACATCTCAGCCGAATTACATTCTTCAGTGTGCCAGATTTAATGTTGAACTATGATTAATGATGGCGTCCAGGCCAAAATCTTTTCGTTGCATGGGGTCGAACATTGACTTATCAGTCTTTATACGCACTCGTAAGTGCTTATCTTAACCAACTGTAATGGGTTATTGTGTTCGATGAGGATTTGTCGTTGTCCACACCTTGTTCAATAAGGTTGTCAATGCAGTATCTGTTGAGTCACCGCAACATTCATGGAATGGAGATCAGTGGTCTTTGCGGGCCTGTTAGCTAGGAATGCGCAGACGACGCTGACTTGATGGCAGAAAAGGAATAATAGCTACAGACATCAAATAGGCTAAAAAATGGCCCATCCGGTACGTTATGAGGCTAAATTAACATAAAGGCCAAGTCTAAACATAAGTATAAATTCATGTTCAATGAGGCCTCGCTGCCATTGTACAACGACATCCTCTACCTAGTAACCCAGCTTTTGTTCAGTGGGGTCTTGGTATATGGTCAACTATGCCTGTCAGCGCCTGTGCAACTTGTAAATCGACGTATTCGCATGGTTTGGTTTGGGCCATTTCCGGCTGAGCGTCAGCATACCTGAGTCGATAGCAACGTTTATGAGTCAACGAGCTCAATTGTGGCGCCATTTGATGTATCATCCCCATCGAGCCATCTTATGGAACGCTAATTGCGTTCGTTGGGATAATATTTTTTTTAATCACTTACAAATTCTTCTCGTTGAGCTACCCAGATCTTCGCTGGTCAGCTGGAACCGTAAGAATGGATAAATCGTAGTCGGTTACTATTATTCGCGAAAAGGACATTTGATCACGTCATATTCTAATCTTGAACAATAAACGGCGTCCAATGGACAGGCTTACTTATTTGTAAATTACTGACTTTTTAGAACCCACCATGAAGGAGGAGTACGAACATAGTTTGTGTGCATGCACATATCATATATTGAATAAGTGACGATAAAAATTATTTAAATCAGCCATATGGAATAGAAAAAAATACCAACACCGGGTTTAAACACTGACTAGATTGAACCAATGCTAGATATATGCTAAATCCTGGCCTTGTCTTTATTGGAATTCCACAGTCATAACACGGGTTTGTGGGTAAACTGGACAAATTTTTTGTCTTCGATTCCAACCAACAGCTATTATGGTTATTCTTTAAATCAATTTTGCGAGCTAGAAGTAAACACCAATCCCATTGTATTTAATCAGTCGTCGAACAACATAACAAAACTACGACCAGCTGCAACGCACTGACGCGTTTCGACCTTCCATGATCATCATCAGAGTACGACGGAAAACTGACTATCGAGGATCAAACCGCATTGAATATATATGGAAATCAAAGTTAGATATGCGGCTCTCACCTCTAGCAGTCTCGCATACAATGCACTTGACTGGAAATGTCGGCTACACAATTTCTATGCAGTCACGAAAATTAATTGTTTGCAGCTTTTGCAACATATGCATATATTGGCAATACAATTTAACAACAATTAATTGCGCGGTAGTAAGAACGCGTTGTACAATTATTCAATGTTTAATTGATATAGACGATATTTAATAAAGTCTTGTCGAAATACTTAAAGTGAATATAACGACACGAAATGGTCGAGATTGCTGCTGATTTTTGGATCTAGTTCTTGAAATTCTTTTACATAACGCATTTCCGACGTTTCAAAGCATATTTTTTTGTCGCACTATCACATGAATTTAGCACACAATAAAAGGAATCAGAGAAAACACAGTTGAAACTCAAAGCAAGCCATCTTGTTCGTATTTATTGCAATTATTGTTAGTCGGTTGTCTGTTAACGGTAATTCAATTCTTATTGTCATTACACACACACACACATATATATATATATATATATATATATATATATATGCACATAAATATACATACATGTATAAATGAACATACGTATATATATATATATATATATATATATATATATATATATATATATATTCTGATGTATCAATATGTGGTTAAATACATGCGTATAGAAGTTGCGCTAAATTGCTGAAAATACAAAGTAGCGCAGTTATAAAATAAATTGAGCACTCTCACTTAGTCAAGTTCATTTGCAGTTGTTGTAATTATTGTTAGTTTGATTTCTGTTGATTGCTATCGTATTCTATTATTCAATACAAGCAAATATATCTACATCTCTCGCTCTTACGCTCTGAGCACTCATATACATGAAAGCGAAAATTTCAGAATTGTGCGAAGTGCTTTCTCATGCACGTGAACTCTGAAATTCATTTTATATGCTCCCAGCGGTTACTGTAGATCTACTTCGGCGATAAGTTTGCAGTGATTAACACATGATCACGTTAATCGATGCATGGCTTAATTACATCTGGTAAAATAAATATTATTGGATGCAGTTTAGTATAGAAAAGTGGTAATACAACAGAAATAAAAAAAGTCAATCCAGCTATCAGTGATTGAAAATGGAGAGCTGAAAGAGCTCAGAGTAAATAAAAATAAACGCGTTGAAATAGCGAAGGCTTGTAGAATGAGAAAGAAACAAAGTGGATAGAGAAATAATCGAGGTTTTTTTAATATAATTGCCTGGTACAGAGAAGTTAAAATGATAAGAATAAAGACATGCGTAGAAGGAGAAAAACGGTTTACACAATCATTATAGAATACTAACAAGAAAAATAAGCTAATTAAGAAGGTTGTTCAAGGATAACATTAAAAGTCCCTGAAGGGTGACAAGTGTAGCTGTAATTTGTGTAAAAATATAACACCAATTATATTAGCTATGGCACCTCCGTTTCACAATTTTAATCACTAACTCTGATTACTTACATCCTCAGATTACTTTAGTCTTCTTTTGGTGCTGTGATGAAATATTGGGACGGTTTAGTTGGAACATAATGGTAAAATTTATGATAACGTGTTTATATGAAGGAAAAACGGTAAAATGAGTTGTACGGAAATGAATACACATTCAGTTAGTAATATCAATTTTCTAGTAGAGCAGAAAATACCGTCAACATATATATATATATATATATATATATATATATATATATATATATATACTCAGTATAAGCCAAACATGGCACAGGAAGCATAGGTAATTCAACAGGTAGACTGTTTAGTACTTATTTGGAACACGAGAAGTTCTTGCCGGAATCTTCCGCGACTAGGTTGTGAATCGCGTCATAATTGCTTCGAATCAACTACGTCACTTCCGTCGAAACAACAATACCCGGATTAGAGCCACGGGCGGAGCAAAACTTGACAAATATAAGTGCTCAACAAAGTTGAAATCGGTCTATCGGATGAAATTCATTTATTACTTTATACAACGTTTAGTTTAAGCTAGCAATTTTATTTATATACAAATTTATCTCTTTGTCAAAAGAAAATAAACTTTCTTTAAAGCGATATTAAAAGATGTTTATAACAACTTTCCTGCTTATTTCTTTTGTTGAACTTATTAGGCAAGGTCTTATCTTGACGTCAGTAAACCTTTTTGAACAATTGTCAAACAATTATCCTGACGTTTCGAGCTCGATTGCCCGAGTCCATCATCAGAGGTGATACCATACTTACAGAAAAATCGACAAGACAGAAGGAACAACAAAATAAAGCAAGGAAATCTTTTCCTCGATACATCTATTTTTATCAGCGTTTATGCGATTTGCTAGCATTATTTAATCAGTAGATTAATCACATCTACACAAGGAATATACGTATGCATCCAAAAGTCGTTCCACCTCTGATAATGAGCTCGAAACGGCAGAAGAAGAAAAAAAATACGCCTAATATCTTAATAAAGTCACTATAAATTCCAGCAAATAATGAGGCTGTGCTGCCTGAGAAATCTTTTTCGATCAATTAACTTCGGTCTCAATGTGCAAGTTTACATGTACACTAGCCACTAAATCGACCTAACGAACGAGCAACTCGTCAACAGAAACTGAGGCCGGTCAAGAAGTAACCAGCATTACCAGTCAAATTTGTATTTAGTGAACATATTCTCCTAACGGGGCAATAAATCAGTGGAAAACTTTCCCGACCTATACAAGTTTACTTCAAAATTAGCTATTCTTCATCAACAAAACACAGTATGTCAATCAACAGTTTTGTTACCCTAAAACGTCCTGTCAAATCTACACAGTTTCCACAACATAAAAAACAATCAGACAGGTAGAATAACTGGCGGCAATCGGAGTAAAAGAATCCACGATTGTTAATTAGCGTGACAACAATCTGTGGCACAACGTATGCCATCCATAACGTTATATTCCGAGTTAGCATAGCCAGCAAATAGGCTCGCGCTACAGCATGTTCAATCAGATTAATACTGAATACAGTACATATACTAAATACAGCAATAACATAATCAACAGGCATGCCGAAGAAGCACAAGGTATGAAATAGAAATCACAAAAAACTATCTTTAAATTAAAAAAAATATTTGACCTCACAACATTCGTCAACCGACATCCATAAATGCAAGTATGTATTAGGTGTTGCGAACCTAGTAACAAATTAGTTCAGTTGTGACCAGAAGGATAAATTAAAGAAAGCATGATTGGAAAGTATAATCTCATTCGCTTACTGGCGACTCATCAGTAGGAGCCGGTATTACGCCCCTTAACCACTATATATTTGGGTGAAGAATGTGGGATAATAGGACGGTACAATCTCCTAGACGAATGTGTAAACATGCAGTAGAGTAGCTAACATCGTATAGTCTCAAAACGCTAACTCACTCAATATAATATATATAGCGAGTCTGTAAAGAATACTAACACTAAGGCTATTGTGTAAGTAACCGATACCAACATTACTTTATATTATGTAAGCTTCACTACCGCAGGTTTACACATTCGTCTATAAGATTGCATCGTCCTATTATCCAACATTCCTCAATAAAATATATAGTGGCTAAAGGGCGTAATACCGGCTTCTACTGATGAGTCGCCAGTAAGATTATACTTTCCGTTCATGCTGTCTTTGGTTTATCCTTCTGGACACAACTGAACTAATTTGTTATTAGGTTCGCAACACCTAATACATACTTGCATATATATTAGTTCTCCGCAACAAACAGTATTTGACATCCATAAATGTCATTTATAGCAAATTCTAAATATGCTTTACTTTTAGAAGATAACAGATATATATTGACTGTAAAATAAAAAGTAAATCTCCTCTCACTCTTTCGGTAAATTCATTTATTAAATAAGTACTTAATATGCACCAATTACAAAATACCGATAATAAAAGGATATAAACACATGCAAACATACGTAAAATCAAAAACGAAGATCCTGGTCTCCAGCACATTGGGCACAAGAAGAGCTCATGCCAATAAGGTAGACTCACAGATGTGTGTATATGCTATTTTCCATATATGCATAAATATTCATTTGTAGGTACTTGGAGGAAAAAGTGATGGACGTGGTTCTTGCATCTAAAAAAATTTCTTTTTATCTTTGCATATGAGAAAACAACAATGAGATTTTATATATATATATATATATATATATATATATATATATATATATATATATTTAGTCAGTATAAGATACCAATGAAGTCTACAATTAGATCAGTTTCGTTCTTATTAGGCACTCAAAAAGTTGTTTCCAGAATTTCGGCAGCCGAGATTCGAATGAAGGGGTACTTACTACAGAGCCGTAGAACCCATTCACACTGCCAGTACAAACACTCACTGCATGCAATGTTTAGCAATGTACCATCGCATGCCTTCTATTCCATTTCTGCTACAGATGGATCCTATTAGGTAGCGCTTATGACTTAAAGCTATAACTGACCATACTCGATCTGTCATTATAAGACAAACCATGCCTCCAGAGGAAGTTGCATCTAGTGATATTGCATAAAATATAAAACAATCATTTTTTTCATTTGTGTGTGTTTCACAATACAAATGCACGATAATTGATTTTAAAAAACTATCAATGTTTCAGTATATATATATATATATATATATATATATATATATATATATATATATATATATATGAGATTATCATATTTTGTATACACTAAAATAACAAAAGACCCTACTGATAAGTTACAAGGGCAAGTAAAATTATTAATCAATAAAATGATTGCTAATGAAGAATTGGATTCGACGCATGGTAACACTCTCATTCAAAGAGATACGGTTGCACCCAGAGTTTATGGTTTGGTTAAAGTGCATAAGCCGGGTAATCCTTTAAGAATTATAGTGAATGTACAACACTCCCCAACATATAAAATTTCAAAGTTTTTGTGCCATAGAATAAGAAAATATTCCTATTTCTTAGAACATACCTTGCTTAACTCATATCATTTGGTTGAAATTATTGATAAATATGTACTAGATGAAAAGGATAGATTAGTAAGCTTAGATGTAGTATCTATGTACACAAATATACCGGTACCTGAGGCTCTGGATTGTTTTAGACGTTTCCTAGTTGATCACCCACTAATATTAGAAGGAAGCAAAATGACGTTAGGACACGTTCATGGAGATGATGTGTATTTGTATGTCCTCCACTTATTTTAAATTTCATAAGGAATTTTATAAACAAATTAGAGGGGTTCCAATGGGACAACCTTTATCGGTCCCAATAGCCAATATCTTTATGCATTATTTGGAAAATAATCTGTTGGATAAGACTCCATTGAAACCAAAACTGTACCTACGTTTCTTGGATGATATATTACTGATATGGAACCATGGTGACAATAAATTGGTAAATTTCTTAAATTTAGCTAATCGAATGAGTGAACTACAATTTACCTTAGAAAGGGAATCGTCGGGTGAATTACCATTTTTAGATGTCAAATTAATTAGAAACGGTTTGAAATTGGGAAGAGATGTTTATAGGAAGGATACTTATTCAGGAATCCTTCTTAATTTCAAGTCCAATCACCCATTTCGTATGAAAGTCGGTATCTTAAAGTCATTAACATTAAGAAGTCTCAAGTTAACAGATATAAAGTATAGGAAGTTAGAATTAGACAGACTACGCGATATATTTAAGACTAATGGTTACCCTCCTCATTTAATAGATACAACAATGAGGGACATGGTGAAGAAATTTAATCCTAGTGTGAGATACACAAAAGCGGATAAGGATAAGGAAGAGCGGAAGGTCATGGTATTACCGGACTCTATATTAAGTAGGAAAGTGAAATCAATAGCTTTAAAATACAATATAAGGACCGTTTTAAAACAGCCCCTTACACTAGGCACTATACTCCCTAACCAAAAAGAAAGATTGAACCATTAGACACTTCAGGAGTGTATGAGATCCCATGCAATGATTGCAGTCTCAAGTAAGTTGGTGAAACCATGCGTCCAATCAAAGTAAGAAGAGGTGAACATAAAACTGCGTGTAAATATGGACATATTGCTAAATCTGACCTTGCTCGTCATGTAGTGGAGACTGGGCATACTATCGACTGGGAGGAATGCAAACGCATAGCAATATGTAGTCGTAATAGGATGACGAGATTGATTAGGGAATCTATAGAAATTAAATCTAGAGATAATATTATGAATGAAACAGCTGTTGAAAAAAATCTTTAGGTCCGATTTGGAATACTGCACTAGCTAGTGGAAGAAAAAGGCGATTGCATGAATTGGTAACTGAAGCTAGCTCCAGTAAAAGATTAAGAACATCGGATTAGGATTGACTAATTAGTGGGCTTTTATTCAACAAATGAATAAACAATTATTATTAATATAATCTTCAAAATTTCATCTCTAACTATTCATTTGATTTTAAAACAAATAGATTTCAAACTTAATTTTCTGTTTTACACCCCCACCCTAACCATTGGAAATATTCTAATAATACAATAGTTATAAGTAATAATTTGTCTGACGCGTGCAAAGGGTAAATTAATGTCTATTGACTGCAGTTTCATTTAGATGTACGTACATGTGTATCAAAATAAAATAATTTAACCAAGTTTTTTAGTTATGCATACACATACACATGGACATGCGTGGCGTGCGCCATTAACTGTTATTAACTTCTCTATCTTGAGTACAACCTAGTGGTTTGAATTGTAATTTAACATGTGCATTAGTCGTTCGGACTTCTGGTTTTTATCACTCATGGCATGTTTTTATGACGAGTGTTTCTGAATTATGGGTCTCCCCATCTCAGTTACGTCATTTACATTGAGTGTGTTTTAAAAAAAACGATTAGTTATTGCATGCAATTGATAAATTATTATTTAGCCACTCTGGTCTAAATTAGTTAGATGAAACCAACAGTTATGAAAATGCACACACACACACACAAGTGACACACGTACAACCAATGAATGGTCAGTCTGGGGTATATAAATATTATGACTAGAGGAAATAACGCGCTTGCTTCATTTGTTTCGTGAAATGCATTTGATGAAGATCTTCGGTAATGAAGATCGAAATATCATAGAAAAAGAAAATTACTGGAACAATGAAAGCTGCGTTAGTCAAAACGCAGATCAGGTAATTACAATTATTCCAGTTCCGCATCAAGGAAACTCTTTCAAAACTACCACCATTCGCAACGCACTGAAATTGTGCAGCCGACATTTCCAGTCACGTACAATGTATGCAAGACTACTAGAGGTGAGAGCAGCATATCTAATTTTGCTTTCCATATATATTCAATGCGGTTTGATCTTCGCTAGTCAATTTTCCGTCGTAATCTGATTATGATCATGGAAGTTCGAAACGCGTCAGTGTGTTGCAACTGGTGGTAGATTTGTTATGTTGTTCGATAGCTGGTTAAATACAATGAGATCGTTGTTTACTTCAAGCTCGCAAACTTGAATTAAAGAATTGTTGCCTCTACCCGCACAATCAATTATTGTTTAATCGTTACATTTGAAGGAAAAACGCTTGATTTTGTGATAAAATAGCGTGACGAAATTCTTAAGAGCACTTTGCTAAGCAGTCGAGCGAACATACACATACAAACACACACACACACATATATATATAAACGTGCAAAAAGTAATTCAAAAAGAAATTAGATTGGGCTGGAACAAAAACACAACTAACAGGCCTTCAAAAACAGCCTACGTTCCGCAAAATACGACACACCCGTCAATCAAGGACGCATTCACAATGATAACGATGACACACCACATGACGTTACGCAAAAGGAGTGGTATAAATTGCGCAAAGCAAAGGCAGACATAGCTAAGAGGAGAGTGGTCACAACAAATGTACAGTCTGGATTGGATGAACGGAATATGAACGAATCTAGAATAATTGCTAAAGATAGTGGTAGAAATAAGATTTATTACTAAATGTTAATCCATAGAGTACGTTGTTTTCTTCTCATATATATATATATATATATATATATATTCTTATAATTAGGAAAAAAAACACAAATAACTAAGAGGATAATGGCCATTTATTTCGTGAATACTAAACGTCTCTTATACAATCATACATATTTATACATTTTGGGTTGTTAATTGGTTATGTTTTGGTGACAAATCTGACTGGTTATTACTGCTGTTTCTTGTTTTGACTAGTAGGTGAGTGTGTATGCGTTTGTGTTTGTATTGTGTATGTGTGTTTGCATGTAAAGGTCATTCTCGCAGTATTGCGAAGTGATGTCTGAGATCTTGTCATGATTGTTTTGATAACTTGAGAGTTAGCCATTTGTGCAAATTGTTCACTGTTATCTATACAAGTGCTGTTTTTCCCAGTATAGTTAATTGTTTCACCCGCTGCGCGAGAGTGCTATTTTCGCTTGGTAACAACGCTAATGTTGATTGTCTTGTTAAACGCTCACACTGTTTGGAGACTTCTGTCATCGTATGCGCCTCTGTTATCTCAACTTCACCTTGTTGCCAATCCGATTGTACGTTTGTTGATTCTAATCGAGGGCCTGTTGGTTCTTGGCTGGGTACTAGTATATTGTTGTTGAATTTTGTTATCCTTGGCCAGTCGATAAGGATATCATGTTGATGAAACTTTTGAATGTTAAGTTCAGGTGTTTGTTGTTTTATGTAAAGCGCTTCGTAGATAAAAAGTAATTTTTCAGATTTTGCTTTGTGTAGAATAGTGAAATTGGTCGAATATATATATATCGAATATATATATATATATATATATATATATATATATATATATATATATACTTTTACTTTACTTTTACTGCGGCTGACCTTTGGAGGATAAGCTGCTCCTAATGATGATTATATATATATATATATATATATATATATATGGAATTTTATCTTTAATATACCAATCTGCCTTAAGCTAGCCAATAAGACTAACCTCAAGAGTACAGAACCAATGTTAAGCGACTGGTTTTAAAATGTACTAATAAATATGTTTTTCAATAAAACAATGAATAAAATTACTAGTATTTTACACATGGTACTATTAATTGTACTAAATAATTACCTCTAGATTCATTAGCATGACATTGATTGCAATGGCCACACTAAGACACAGTAATGTGATGCATCCGGTGGCAAAGTATCGCAATCTTCGACGGGAAGCCGGGTAGTGCAGCTCGGGACTTCCTAAATAAGATCAATTTTTGAAAACTAAACTAATACCAATAATAATTAAATAAATGATATATTTTACAATCAATGAAATAGATGGCAAAATAATACTTCAATTGCTCGACCAGGTGTACAAGTTGCACTTTTATTACGTAAATATTGATAATGACGAGGTGATAGTTGCCATGTAGCTAACCTGAGCGAATTTGTTAGCATCCACGTGTACACTATTTCGTCTTTTACTGTTTGTCTTCAATCGTAAGTCAATGTTGCAACACTAACGATAAAAACCATTGACGCGCAACCGCATTATTTGTGCGCTTTACTTTTTAAAACAACCTACTATCATTTGGGATAATTTCTGTTGATATTTATTTCAAATGAATTTCTCACGAACAAGTGGGTTAGTCCATTACTTATATCGGCACTCATGTCTGTTATACCACTCTTTTGATTGTTCCCGAAAGAAGCTGTTAATCTTTGAACTTCCATTGTTAATGGCTTTTCACTTGAATCTGTTAGAGATAGAGAGAATTCGGCGAAATTGTTATCATTAATTTCGGTAGTGACGATACGTATGTTTTACTTTGGTATGAGCTGTTCATTTGATTGTCATTATTTTACCTACTAAATAATTTATACCTGATGCAGTGTCCGGTCATACATGGACCTCACCGATGGTAAGATGGTTTGTGTGCCTTTATGATTCGTTGAGCTCTACCGGTAGCGTTTCTAATACCGGGCAGTCCACTAAAGAGAGGTAAATGACCTAGAAGGAGTAGGTAACATAATGTGCCTGCATAGCTATGAACTGGAGTTTATCGTGTCGGTTTAATAATGTGTAAACCCATTAGCAGCTAATAAGCAGGAAATACATACGTCAATTGTACGAAATCAGTTTAACATGTGCTCCTAATCCTACATAAACCGAATTGTTGCTAGAGGCGCCATACTTAATTTATAAATACACTATAAAAGTCAATTATTCCTTTTCCAACACTGTCTGTCTATATATATATTTTTTTGTTATATATATTTGTTATTCGCAACGAAGAACAAATAAACAATTAACTAGGCAATTGTAACAACCAGAAATTTAACTTATATTAAATTTTTCATAGATCAAAAAGTTACCTGTTACACGGCTACACCGCCATGCGCCTCTGAATTGAGCACGTAAATCCCCGTAACCACGAGAGCACAATTGCCAAGTAAGCGTATTCTCTAACAACGTGCCACGCGTCCACTTTGATGCCTTAGTTGCTCGCTGACGCCGCCATAACTTGGCACAAACTAAGGCCCAAATAACTGTGGCCAGGCCAAATATGACTCGTCCCTTGGGTAGTCGTACTCTAGGTCGTTTTAAAGGTAAGTCAGGTGTTTCGTCATATTGCAATTCCACTTCAGCGTCAGTAACCTCATGGAAAGAAACGAAAATTTATTGTAATTTAAATACTTAAATTTAACTTTATCGCAAATATGTTAAACTATTGAGATTATTATGATTCAATTATAATCATAAATCCAAATGCCCTAAAAACGGCCATTTTGACAGATTTCGCTCGGAAGCATAAGGTCACTCAGAACTACGTTCTGCTTCCAGGCATTTAACGAGTTGGTAGAGCTAGAATCTCTCGTAACATCATACGCATACACTTCTGCAGTTTTCCGGACTTTTAGTTTTGTTATTATCATCGGTTAGTTAATAGAAACCACCTTCGAATCGGTCATCCATTCCATTAAGTATCAGGTCTTGAAGACACGTAAATATCTGTATTCCCCTACATACATGGTTTATAATGAAATTAGATCTCACCACCTAGACAATTTTGTTAATTGGTGTATTCGCAAGGTTTGTTTAAGTCAGTGGTCAATGATCAGCAGCGAAATTTCCAAGCACATCATTTTTAGCCGACCGCTTGTTGATGTGTCATCATCGACATATAAAGTTAAGAGTCGCCGCTTGCATTCGTTTGGAAGTGTTTGAGAAAATTACAGACCGAATCCAGCTCAACGGGCTACGGCTAAACCATCATTAGATGGTTAGAAACCCAGAAGACGAACACAAAAAATCGAGAGCCTGGATAATGCTTTTCGCAATATAAGCTACTTGATCAAAACAACATTGTCTCAATGAAATGAGCGAACACATGCAGTAAGCTGACGGCAAATAACAAAAGTTCTCAAATCTACTATTCAGAGAACCTCTATCTTTGCTTTAAATCAAGTTTGCGGGCTTGAAGTAAACACCAACCCCATTGTAGCTCTCACCTCTAGCAGTCTTGCATACATTGAACTTGACTGGAAATGTCGGCTGCACAATTTCTATGCAGTCACGAACATTAACTATTTTGCAGCTTTCGCCACATATACATATATAGACAATACAATTAAACAATAATTGATAGCGCGGGTGGTGGTAACAATGCTTTAAATCAAGTTTGCGGGCTTGAAGTAAACACCAACCCCATTGTAGCTCTCACCTCTAGCAGTCTTGCATACATTGAACTTGACTGGAAATGTCGGCTGCACAATTTCTATACAGTCACGAACATTAACTATTTTGCAGCTTTCGCCACATATACATATATAGACAATACAATTAAACAATAATTGATTGCGCGGGTGGTGGTAACAATGCTTTAAATCAAGTTTGCGGGCTTGAAGTAAACACCAACCCCATTGTAGCTCACCCTAGCAGTCTTGCATACATTGAACTTGACTGGAAATGTCGGCTGCACAATTTCTATGCAGTCACGAACATTAACTATTTTGCAGCTTTCGCCACATATACATATATAGACAATACAATTAAAACAATAATTGATTGCGCGGGTGGTGGTAACAATGCTTTAAATCAAGTTTGCAGGCTTGTTTATTTATAATGTATAATAATTATATATATATATATATATATATATATATATATATATATATATATGCGTGTGTGTTAGTATGTATGTGTGTAGGTATGTATGTATGTATGTATGTATGTATGTATGTATGTATGTATGTATGTATGTATGTGTGTGTATGTATGTATGTATGTATGTATGTATGTATGTATGTATGTATGTATGTATGTAGGTATGTATGTATGTATGTATGTATGTATGTATGTATGTATGTATGTATGTATGTATGTATGTATGTATGTATGTATGTATGTATGTATGTATGTATGTATGTATGTATGTATGTATGTATGTGTGTATGCATGTATGTATTTATGCTGTATGTATGTATGTATACTGTATGTATGTATGTATGTATGCACATCTGCATGTATGTATGTATGCACATCTGCATGTATGTATGTATGTACATCTGCATGTATGTAAGTATGAATGTATGTATGTGTGAAAGTATGTATGTATATGTGAAAGTATGTATGTATGTGTGTGTATGTATGCATATTCGTATTTTATCTAATATTCGTGATTTATAACCAGAAAGTTAAACTCATAAAATATCTGCGGAACATCGATTAGCAAAAATGCCGCGCAGTCAATTTCCAATTAAGCTGCGAATACATAATGTGCGTACACTCTATGCTGCTAATTTTCTAAAACAAGAAAGAACAGTGGTAATTAGAGGCAAAATATAAACGTAGATCAGAATCCCGCACAATGGACGCCAGTGAAATAACGGGTCACAATGAAAAACAATACCATTCGACCACTTATTGATGAAAAAGCAGCTGAAAGTTTATTTTGCATATGATGGAAAGACCGTTTTATGTGCTTATGAAACAGCTTCACTAGTCGCCTTCTTCTTTAATCTACCTAAAATAAGTGCATGTTACCGCGTTAAATGATAACAGATATCGGAAGAATCAGCAGGAGCATCATAATTTTCTTTCATGAAAGAGACAGGCGTATTTCTTTAATGTCGGTAAGGTAAAAGGTAATGTTTCTTTAAGAATTGGCCGTGGCCTGCAGATCGTTAAGCGGGAAAATACAATGTCAACTTGCACGGTATTAAAATATCAATATGGAATTCTAGCTGCAGAAGTTACTTCGAAATGAATGTTTTATTTATTTTGTAAAGTATGCCGGCTCATTATAGCAATCTTTAGTGTGATATAAATATCGATTTCTGAAGAGTGAATTACCACTTTCCCTACTCTAAATAAGAGCATCTCGCATGAAAAGTTACGAGACGTTGTTTTAATTAACATTGGAAGATATTAAATAGTAAGTGTGTTATCAGCTATGCCATCCAAATGGCATTAAAATGAGTGACTGTTATTTAGCCAACCTAGAAACACTTAAATTGCATAAAATTTTAAACAGTTCAAAAAGCTATAATACAAAAGAAAAATGATAAATATTATCCCCCGATGAGCATACAAAGCAGTAAAAGTTGCACCAACTGGTGCATATACACAAAAATAGATCGAGTGAGGAGATCTACCCGGGCGACTACTGTGAAACTCATTTGCCGCTAGATACCTGCCAATCCAAATGTCTTTTTCATGGCAAGGATATCGCGAATAAAAGCAATCGTTCATGAGAGACATGGCCAAACTCTACTGCGGTTCCATCTATCCACCGGAATGAATCTAGAAAACTGGTAATCATCCATAAGAGACTGAACTCAAAAAACGCAACTGCCATCACTTACTAGATGCAGCGAACATGTCACTTGAAAGACCATCTGAATAGAACAAATAGGTACGATAATTCAATAAAATCTTATCAAATTAAATCATAAATGAAAATAAATTACCTCAATGACGTCATGTGGCCTCGGGAGACTTCCACACGATATCCATAACAGAATGCCCATTAGAGTCAAGACCATTAATGCAGTAACATAAGATTGCATCCAAGCAAAATATATACCAATTCCATCACCAAGGTAACGTCGTAAAGCAGCTACGTCTGGAAAAATTAGGCGTTTTTGAAAATCACGCACATCATCGCTAGGTTCAGACGGGGGCTCACAAGGTGTTTGATCTTTCTGTTTCATATCGAACCCTAATAGCGACTTCTGTAGTGAAGCTCTGAGAGCAGAGTCGTGGCAAACCACTAGATCTGACACCAAATTGATGCGCTGAAGTGACAAAAGGAGATTTCCAGTTGTACGTAATTTATGCTTTTTAGCTGTGATGAAAACGAGTAAAATAAAAATTTCCACATAAATTATATGACAGAATAAATTGCTAATATGAGGAGGCAATACAATTCAAAGTTACAAATCATACGTCTAACACGCCCTAATAAACCGATCTTCGCCAAAAATATTTAAATCGTTTCTAAAATCATTATATAGGCAACATTTTATTTTCAAATACGTTCCAAAGAGACCGGACTTTAAGCGAAAATTGAATGCACGGGCAATGATAACAATTATTTAAATCAAGGTAGTGATCGTGATGCAAAGAACAGTCCCATTATACGCACACACATCTGTCAGTATAAACTAATTATTGTATAATGTAGATAAGTAAATTCACCAAGTAGATCGGTTTAGTCTTGACTAGGAACTCTACGTACTGTCCAGAATTTGTTGCGGACAGTAGGTGAAGATTTCTCAATAAAGTTATTATCAGTATAAACTCAATTCTTTCAATCGAGTTTGCGAGCTTGAATTAAACAACAATCCCATTTTGTATATTACCAGTCGTCAAATAACATAGAAAAACTACCATCAGGTCACGAAGGCGAAACCGGTCCACTGGATGAATTCTTTTCTACATTATACAATGCTTAGTTTATACTGGCAAATGTGTGTTGTTAATTGGACTGGCCTTTATATCAAGATCGCAACCCTGATTTAAATAAAGAAACCGATGTTTGCCACCTATCGCTTGACAAGCCGGAGACAAATCAAACATTGGTGTGAAGTGTATACAGCCAACTACATGCATCTATGATTGTCTTCCACGCTTTTTGCGTTAACAATTGGAGAATTTATTTCTTACTTCTGTTACTATTATCTGAAAACCAAATATCTAGTACGTAATCATAGAAGGTTCCAGTACAAGAATCAAGTGCATAAACAAAGTGCGTTGTGTAAAATAGAACCTATCAGCAAACACACACTCAAGTCCCTAATAAAGGTGCCATAAACTCAGCATTCTGAAATGTTAAAAAATACGTAGCCACGCTCATTTTACAGGAAAACTATTAAATTGTCACAGAATCAGCACACCCAACTACGGATGGACAACTGACAGCTAAGAAAAGTTTGTACCTTGTTTTACTGACCGCAATAGATTTTGAATTTTCCTTATATGTTTCGCGCTATGCATAATCGTTATTAAACAGTCATATATATATATATATATATATATATATATATATATAATGGTGGTATACATTTTAAAATCTATATAGTTGCAAATTATATTCACGAAGTAGACCAATTGCGTCTTCATTGGGCCTTGATCAGGTACTTGCCAGAATTGCCGCGAACTGCTGTCCAACCCGGGTGCATTTGATTGTATTACAACTCATGTAGTACGCCACCCAAGCGGAGCACTAAAAGCAATTTTCAATTATACGGAAATTAATGTTCTCTATAATTTTTCGTCAGTATGATCCTGTACTTCATCGCTCCCTTCTTAAAATGTCAACAATCGACCCCTGAGCTGCCAATAAGGAACACACCATGGCACCTAAGGAAGTATTATTCAATAGAAGTATGCTGGCAGGATTCCATTATGTATATTTTTTCACAATAAATCTTTGAAAAATGTCCATAAATCCGCCCGATTTTAAGTGGGATTTGTAACAGAAAACTGTCCAGATATTGAGCAAGAGTTTTTCCCTATGTCAGCTATAATTAGTCTAGACTATTCACACTTCGCTAATTTAGCAATCCGCCAGTCTGAATTACATAGTGCACTGAGCAGCTATTGCATTTTTATAAATAGACAATATTGGAGTTTTCGATTTCGAGGAACTCGTTTTAAATTTATTTCTACAGGTCATTTCATGCATAAATAAAAATAAAATTTGAAATAATCATTCGAAAATGCACTGCTTCCTTATTCGTCGGATGAGCATTTCGAATTGGGTTGTCGCTTTTCACTATCTGTTTCGCAAACATCCAATTGATCTCCATTTCCAAGTACGCATCGATTTTGCCTTCTTTTTTGGCTGGATGCGGGTTCTTCCCTTTCTACGGAAGGCTTCAACATTGTTCATATTAACCGCAGAAAATGAGGTACAATCTACGAAGATTAGATAGTTCCTCATTTTGTTAGTAGGAACGATGTTGAAGCCTTCGGAAGAAAGAGACGAATCTGCACCCAGCCAATAAGGTAAACTCGACGCGTACTTGGAAATGAGAACCAAGCGGATCATTGCGAAAGTGGTAGTGCAAAGCAACAACCCGCGAACGCAAATCGCGGAGATTCAACATTTAAAGCTCGCACTGATTTTTGTCGTTAATTCCAACTCACGTTCACTTCATTGAATCAATCGAGATACCTGTTTTGTTGTAAAATTATTTTAAGCAACGAGAATTCTCGGTATTGAAATTTCGCAAAACAGATTTTCTTCATTTTTTTTATAAACAGCGTATCAAACCTCGTTATTGTGAAATTGAGACAACGCTTTTATAATGTGTGTGCACTGTTCAGTCAACGTCTGTTTTCGAAATACCTTCCATTTGAGACTGTCATCTTACTGTTTAAAAGATGATACATCAATAAAAAGCCATACGTTAGATTGAGCGCTTTCCGGTTTGCACGTAAACTGAATAGCATGGCCCATGCAATTAAACTTTTCAAGTGCCTCATTTAAATCTACGTCTTCGTTCACGATAATGAGAGCTATCAGTACACCTCAGACATGTATTGCAGAATTTTTTTACATGATGACAACGATTTGAATTAGCGTGAACCGTGATATTCAGTTTAATTGCGAACGCGAAAACACTCATTCTAACGTACTGTCTTTCCAGGACGAATTGATCTTGAGACGAGAAGATACCCTCATGACAGAGCTGTAAAAATTTCCCAAAATGCTATTTAATACGAAATTTATCTTACGCAGTAAATACAGTCTGTTAAATATCTTTTGAATTTTTTCGGGTGCCAGTTTCATTCTGCAATGCCGCGTTTTGCGTAGGCGGGTTGTAGCTTTGCACTAACAGATTCACAATGATCCGAATGATCTCAATTTCCCTTTCTGCATCTGTTTTGTCTTCGATCAGGCTGGCTGTGTATTCGTCCCTTTCTTCCGAAGGCTCAAACATCGTTCGTACTAACCATTGGAAATGCGGTTCTATCCAATCGTTGTTTACTGGCAAAGTTTCGGAACGCGAGTTCCCGTTCCACCATCAGGCCAATAGTCACCCATATACGCAGCACAGTACTCACAATAGCAGATTTCAGCAAACGTGGTAACATCGGTCACGAAACCATCCCATTTATATTTTTTGACTCACCAATTTGTTTAAACAAAGAATTTGTCTCAGTAACTAAACTCAATATATCCATATGCCTAGCGCACATGAAAACCCTCACTCAGCAACTATATATATATCATATATAAACAATATCAACGAAAACAGTGAAGCCATGCCACACCAAAGAACAATATACGTTGTAGTACCTATGAAAACAGGCGCGCCATACGAAAGCTATACTAAAAAATTTCAAAAAGCAGTGACTATATGTATTTTTAATAAAAAAACTGATTCTTGCTTATACCAGAAAACGTCTGCAAGAAATAAGTGAAAAGGATTAGCTCCTTGCAAATGAACAGCTCAATACTGTTTATTTCTATTCCAGCAATAGATTCTCGGTGCGTTATGTAGCTCAGACTGGCTGATCACTAAAAAAGTGAATAACAGAGAATTTTAAACACAACGTAGCTGGTAAAGGAAAGAACCATTTCGCAATTGTTTTAAAAAATCGCATTAAAAACCGAGGATTCCTACGCATTTTTAAAATAAAAAAGAAAAGAAATTACGCATAGTAGAAGCAGTCTTCTGCAACATCCTTACTTCGCAGCTAAATTAACCAAAGAAATTTGTATATGAATCGAATATAAACTGACAAATTGTGTACGTGCAAGTGTGTGTTTATTTTTTGTCTTCTATATTTTGTTGAATAATCCATGTGCTTCATCTAATTTATTCGCCTTGATTTCAAAATGCACCGCATAAATTCGAGTTGATTTCTTGCGAACAAAATGTTGTTTTGACTATCTTGCGATTACTTTTCTATAATAGCGGTATTTGGTTATTTACACGCCTTCGGTAAAGAATAAAAGGCAGTGCATTAAAAATTCAATTGCTTTACCGGATCGGTTTTGTCCATATCCGGCGTTCATCCAAAGTAGTCATAATATAAAAATATGCATGCAGAACGCAGACCAAAAAGGTATTTAAGCAATTTAATTAATTGTTTTCACCACCCGCGTACTCAATGATTGGTAAATTGAAAAACTTATATACATTTGGCGAAAGCCGCAGAAAGTTATTGTTCGTGACTGCATAGACATTTTGCAGCCGATATTTCCCGTCAAGTACAACGTATACGGTACTAAGAATGAGAACGACATATCTAATTTGGCTTTCCATATATATGCATAGCGGTTCGATCCTCGCTAGTCAGTTTTCCATCGTTTTCGGATGATGATCATGGAAGGTCGAAACGCGTCAGTTCGTGTGACTGATGGTAGTCTTGCTATGTTGTTAGACAGGTTAAATACAACGGGATTGGTGTTGGTTTCAAGCACCAAAACTTGATTTAAAGAACTAAGCTATGCAGTTAAATTAAATTTATATTTTTAAATGTAAAAATCCGAAATTATAACTTAAAGACAATCCTCTCAAGAATAAAACCTCTCGGGATTCACTTATGATTTGTTCGATTGAGAAAATCCGTACAGATAGTTTAAGCAGTAGGATACCGAGTGTAGTAATTGCTCTTCATTTTTCTTACAGTATACTACATGCATTAGATAATTTTGGATGCAGTAAAGTTAACGTCAGCCATCCAGCTTCTTTCTGGTGAAACTAGAATTTACACACACACACACACACACATATATATATATATATATATATATATATATATATATATGAGAGAGAGAGAGAGAGTTCGCGCAATTCATGAAAGCCGGTCATCCTCAAAATCGACTGGATCACAATTACTTTCGAAGAGAAAGAGAAAGAGTGCGCGCGAGGTAATTGTATTGCTCCTGTGCAGACATGATTAATAGGAACACATCAGGTACAACCGACTAGAACTAGCTTGTCTTCAAGCCAAAAACTGATGTGGCTGAAGATCGCTAAGTTTAAAAAAATTTAAGTTCTCCAATGATTTGCAAGTAATTTGTTTTAAACAATTTAATAACCTACATTAAACAGACCAAGTATTTTTTTGAAACAAGTAAGAATGTACCGAATGCTTTGAAGCTATCAGAAGACCACTTCCACTTCGTCAAATGCGAGTCGTCTTTCCCCAGTAAATTCTTGATGCTGTCCTGTATTTGAACACTTGGAAGATGCGCCGACCTTATTATCAAGTCGCAAAGCCATGCCATTTGACCAGAGGTAAGATTTTGCAATAGAGAGGTCATGGCTATTTAACAGGAAAACAAAAAGTCGCCACATACGTAGCATAGATTAATTTAGCAACACACGTTAAATAGGATAGTAAGTGTTTGTACTCAGCTAGCAGCTACAAAATATTAATGATAAATAAACAATAAAATTTGAATAATGTTCCCTACAGGCACCATCTGCCTGGAGCATCTGAATTTAAGGCACTAGTGACTACAGCTACCTTCAGTAACCAAAGCCAGCGGTCAGCATTTCACGCACTTGCTCTTTTGCTTCCACCGCTCCAAAAATGTTTTAATTTTGCCGGAAAATCAAATTCCACGTTTAAAATCATCCAGTGCAGCTGATTCCCCATAGTATTTTAAAGGTTCGACAACCGTCGCCAATAAAGCTAGTTAGAGTTCGCCGGGCGTTTGTCCAAATTTTTCCATAGCAATGAGCTCAATTCAATAGTCAACAACTCAATCAATATCAATTGTCAAATCACGAACCAGTCAACATTAAAACTTTTCTTTTAAATGTACAGTAATTTGATTTAAGGTCAAATGAGTAACATCGATATCGAAAAGCAGAAAGTTGAATATTAGTAGAGATATTCATACGTATATTTATGGTGTGCATATATATATATATATATATATATATATATATATATATATATATATATATATATATATGCGCACACTTAAAATAGTTATTTTTTGCGTATTGAATTATCTCTGCTGAAAATATTTCAACATTTCTGTTTGCTGCGCCATGTGAGTGGTGAGGGGACACCACTTGTACCAAATTCCAAGAAACCCATGAATGTGGAGCTGGCTTATCCTCCAAAAGGAGTCAGCTGCAGTAAATTAAATTAAATATTTAATATATATATATATATATATATATATATATATATATATTCTGAAGTAAATGTATGCTAGATGCTAATCATTAAACTCGTCAAGTAGATCGACATAACTATCTAGTGAAATGTCAATCTGAAGTATAAATGATACGGCAAGAGAAAATATCGCGCTTGATTTATTATTTTGTTTTGTAAAACTTGTAATGCTTGGTAAACTGGAGAAGGCGACCGACAACAGCCGCCGAAATGTCTTGACGAAACAAAACAACTTAAATTATACCTGTGTTAGTTAAAACGCAGATAAGATAATTTCGATTAATCCAATTTCGCATTTTTTCATTCTTTTAAGTAGATCAACCGTATTACTTCGATATTCAACATTTAAGCATGTATCATCCATATATCAACTAGAAAATCCGGATCTATGGAAAAAATTTTGATTTATTTTTCCAAAGTCAGTCATTAAAACATCAGCTAATAACGAGGCCATTACGTAAGTCATGCCTAAATGGACAAGCTATACGTTCAGTTGATCGTTTAATATAATTGTCATTCAAAGGCTATCGAAACTGACAGGAGACGGATTTTTGTCAATATACTGACAAAATACCCATAATTAAACGATCATTGATTGCGCGGGCGATGATAAATATTACTAAAATCATAATTGCGAACTTGATTTAACCACCAATTCCAAATATATATGTACATATATATATATATATATATATATATATATATATATAGGTGTGTGTGTGTGAGTGACAATAACTATGCAGCGTAACTTGTGGAAAAGGCAGTTCATCCAGTATACTGGTTTCGTTCTTATTGGGAACTCTTCAAGTTTACGATCTTCATATAAATATTTAACCCATTATGCACATACATTTGTCAGTATAAACTAGGTATTTTATTGTGGACAATGCAATCGATCCAGTAGAACGGTTTCGTCCTTATTGGGAACTCATCAACTACTGTCTAGAATATTCTGCGGACAGTATGTGATGAGTTCTCAATAAGGACGAACCGGGTTTACTGGATGAATTGCCTTTCTACTCTATATAATGCTTAGCTTATTCTGCTAAATTTATGTAAATAATTGGTCTGGTGATTATATCAAGAACGCAAACTTGATTAAAGTAATTGATATCAATGCTCACACTGTCGCTGACTGTCGAAATATATTGGTTAAGATTCACAACTAAATTACAATAAAGCAGTATTAAATGTCAAAAATTTGTTGAAATGGAATAAAAACATGCCTAAGCTGTCTGGAGGAATGTCAGGCCGCAATAAAGCTGCATATGAGCGAATCGCATCAGACGGAACACGTATGATGACATGATGTTGGGTGTGATCTTCACTGAGATGCTGATCGGCATTACAACACGCAGTAGCCTGAAGATGATTTTTTGGTTTAGGAAGTTCTTTTGTATTTGATTCGTTAAAGTCATCCACAACATCTGTATTGAATTCTGTTAACGAACCAGGTAGAAACGCTTTAGACACGAGCTCAGCTATACCGTTGGCCAATGCCGCACCATTTATCGATCGAACCTCTTCGACAATTAGGCAGAACTCCACTGCTTTCATTGGAATTTCTTCAGTTTTATCCTCTCGTTGCATTTTTAATTTCTACGAAAATAGCAAAATAATACCATTTAAACATTATTTTAAAACATGTTTTTTAATATAACCATGTCAACTTAACACTACAAATAAATTTAATAGCATTGTTGAGTTATTTGATTACATTATCTACAAACATTTACATATACCTTAGTCGATGCCACATTTCCCCCTCTTAAAATTTTTCATGATAATTATGGTGGATGCAACGTTCAGTAAGTAAAATAAAGTCATGTTTATTTCTCAGTTTCGAGACATAATGAAGACGATTGCTGTTTCTTTTCACAACATACTATGCGGAAGAGCCATAGCGACCTCAGATGCGAGAGCAATTCAACCTATTTGACACCGTGAGGAAAGGCTTTCTTCAAGTTCTCATCACGCGAAATGCAAACAATGCTTAATACTGGGAAAGTATTATTTTAAAGTTTGTTTTAACCCATCTACAGTACTATTTTTCGTGATAAGCACGCATTCTGTGTGATAAAGTAGATCTCACAATCTTAACTGTCCGGGATATCATGAAATCCAATATTTAGGCCCAACTAAGACGCTGCTAAAATCATTTATGCAAACTACGCAATCCTTCTAATCTACCCTTTTTAAACAAGATCCTGCTATTGTGGCCAGTTGTACTATAAACAATTCCATTGGCCATACCAATATCAAATTTGTTATCCGCCTCGTTCTTAAGAAATAACGATGCTCCATTTAGTTCCGCCAATGCCATTAGACACAGACTATTAAGACAGGCATCAGGTACAAAGAAAGCTAGAGGAACACAATTGTTGATGCTTTAAAAAATGGCACTTGGACACTTGCAGCAACTTTTGCTGAATCTATGCGGGAGACTATGTTATCTGCTTATGGGCATGTATCATCTGCTTCTCTTCACACAATTATTGAATATGTTACTGCTTAGTTTATGAATAAGTCTACCAGTTAAATTTTTACTCAGACGTAATTGGCTTGTTCATATTGCAATTCAAAAGAAAAGTATTCGTTCTCTATCAGATTAATTTAATTTAATTATTAGGATTACATTATTTACCTATTTCAGTTTTTAACAAGACTGACATTGTGAAAGCTAACAGACGCAAACGCGTGTTACCTAAAATCCGTAATAGGAATTTTTCAATACTGAGAATCCAATCCAAATGTAAAAAAGGGAAAAATATCCCCGGTTGAATAAGTTGAAAATTTCTGGATGGTTTCAACGTTAATATTTTGCTCATCCCAAAATAGACAATCAGCTAGCCTACAAATATTTGCATTTGCTTAGTATTTCTTCAATGCCGCGTTTTGCGTACGCGGGTAATAGTTGTACACGGGCAGTTACACAAAGATCCGATTCTTCACACTTTCCGATTTTGTTTTGTCTTTGATCGGGTTGAATTCTTTTTTCAACTGGAAATGCGGTTCTATCACATCTTTGTTTACTGGCGACGTTTCAGTGCCTACTTTCAGGCACCATCATCAGGCAACACAACACAGTACAAACTTCACAATAGCAGATTTAAGCAAATGTGGTAACCTCGTTCCAAAACCATTCTATTTATATATAATTGACTCAACACTATTTTTAATCATAGAATTTGTCTCAGTAACTAAACTCAATATATAACTATTTATAATTAGCAGACCTCACCTATCTCAAATTCCCGGTATACGTAATCTCATCTCGTATGCAGAATATTGTAAGGGAGAGAGACAGTATCGAACCTTTTGTTATTTGTTATAACTGAATGGCTACTATGCCACGGTAATCAAAATTCAAAATGATAAAAAACTAAAACCTTGAATGTCATATATTGTATTTTATTTAAAGCCGGGAACTCTAATGTATACAATGGTGTATGAGGTATTGCGCACATAGTAACAAATTAGTTCAAATATGGAGCAGCAAGTTACTTAGATGGAAGGAAAGTGAATGTCATAGCGACGCTTAGGTGAAAGTTTAAAGAGAGAAAGGTAGAGATAGTATGGACAACTAACGGTTTTCAATACTAATCGTAAGCACAATGCGAAGTTAATCAACTCTTAGAAATAACTGTATAAGAATATATGCTCATATTATTATTATACTTTAAAGAATACATATCATTTTATTGACATTATTAGTAGAAACAATTTGAATTATAATGATAGAATGGCTAGCCTGGACGTTGTATCGTTTTATACTAATGTCCTGGTACACGCAGCATTAGAAAGTGTGAAGCGTTGTTTAACAGAGTTCCCAGAGATAATAGAAGGTAGTAAAATGATGTTAAGTAGTATTATGGAAAACTTAAATATTTGTATGTCCTCCACCTACTTTAGGTTCAGAAATGAATTTTATAAACAAGTTAAAGGTGTCCCTATGGGACAACCACTATCAGTCCCGGTTGCTAATATTTTTATGCACTATTTTGAAAAAAATCTGTTGTTAAAATCTCCTCTCAAGCCAAACTTGTATGTAAGATTCCTGGATGATATGTTTATAATTTGGAATCATGGTGATAATGAGTTAAATAAATTCCTCGAATTAGCCAACCAATTAGGTGAATTAAAGTTTACATTGGAGAAAGAGAATAATGATGAATTACCCTTTTGGATGTGAAAATAAAACGGAATGGTTCCAGATTGGAAAGAGATATTTTTAGAAAAGAGACTTATTCAGGACTTCTTCTTAATTTCTTATCAAATCACCCATATGGAATGAAAATAGGCATTCTTAAATCCATGATATTAAGGAGTCTTAGAATAGTGGATAAAGATAATAGAGAAAAGGAAATGAGGAGATTAAAAGAAATATTCGAACTAAATGGCTATCCGTCAAGTATAATAGATAGATTATTAGATGAGATGTTACAGAGATTTAATAATAATATAATAAACAAAGTAAAGAAGGAAACAGAACCAGATAGGCACAAAATTATGGTATTATCTGATTCAAAATTGAGCAGGAAAATTAGAATAATAGCAGATAAATACAATATTAAAACAGTTTTAAGACAATCACTTACTATAAGCAATAAACTACCTAACCAAAAAGAAAGAGTAGAACCACTCGAGACATCAGGAGTATATGCGATACCATGCAAAGTATATAATCTCAGGTATATAGGCGAAACCATGCGACCTATAAAGGTTCGTAGATGTGAACACAAGACAGCCTGCAAATATGGACACATTCAAATGTCAGACCTAGCTAGGCATTCGAAGGAAACGGGTCATGAAATAGACTGGGAAGGATGTAAACGCATCGCGTTATGCAACCGCAACAGATTAACTAGACTAATTAGAGAGTCAATTGATATAAAATCAGGAAAAGGTGTAATGAATGTAACATCGGTAGAAAAATCATTGGGCCCAATATTTAATGAAGCATTTTCTACGGTCAGAAAACGGGAGGCTGTGGAATCTGAATTAAGTGGGAACCTAAGTAAAAAACCTCGATTACAGAGAACTGATTGTGAATGAACTGTACCAATATCAATTCCTATATACTTATCTTTCTCAATAATAATGTTCCAGAAGAGGGTATACAGATTTAGCAAGGGTTAGTAGATAGGACATTAGATAAGAGACTGTTGCTTATATTTTATATATTTATGTAAGGTAGGAATATATTAATAAATGAATAATACGTTAGCCCTAGAGAAGATATCCATTATTAACAGCTATAATGTATCCATTTAAGAGAAATTCAAAATGTGATAGATAGACGGATATATAGGTAGGCCTATCGGTAGATAAATAGGTTTATTATATATATATATATATATAAACGGACATTAATCATTTTATACATTACCATTAAAATTAAATATTTATTTAAGATGGTTAAAAAAAATAATAAAAAAAATAAATATATATACATATATACACATATATATAATTATATATACAAGACATTTAACTCACACTGTTGCTTATATTTATATATATGTTTTTATATATATTTATATGTATTTTATATATTTATATAAGGTGTGAATAAATAAATATACAATTTGATTAATTGATCAAAAAACAGCAAGAAAAGAGAAAAATAAGAATTTATTAGAAATATTGAAACGTATGTATATATATATGATTATAGATATTGGAGCCACACTGTCGCTTATATATATATATATGTTTTTATACATATTGATATGTATTTGATATATTAATATAAGGTGTGCATAACCTAATAAATATTTATTACTAATGTGTATATATATATATAGATGATTAGGGAGGTTGGACTCATACTGTTGCTTATATCCATATATATGTTTTTATACATATTGACATGTATTTTATATATTGATATAAGGTATGACTAACGTAATAAATATATAGTAAGAATAGAAAATATTCATGTTTAACAATTAACAATGGTCCTTCTTCTAAATAAATATATATATATATATATATATATATATATATATATATATATATAAAGGTTTTACGATATTATATTTAGATATATATGTATATAGATATAATGAATTATTTTAGTCATATGAGCAAATATTCTTATGCAATTATTTCTAAGTGTTGATTAACTTCGCATTGTGCTTACGATTAGTTTTTGACAAACGTTAGTTGTCCATACTATCTCGACCTTTCTCTCTTTAATCTTTCACCTAAGCGTCGCTATGACATTCACTCTTCATCCATCTAAGTAACTTGCTGCTCCATATTTGAACTAATTTGTTACTATGTGTGCAATACCTCATACACCATTGTATACATTAGAGTTCCCGGCTTTAAATAAAATACAGTATATGACAGCCAAGGTTTTAGTTTTATCATTTTTGAATTTTGATTACCGTGACATAGTAGCAATACAGTTATAACAAATAACAAAAGGTTCGATACTGTCTCTCTCCCCTACAATATTCTGCATACGAGATGAGATTACGTATACCGGGAATTTGAGATAGGTGAGGTAATGATTGGTCTGCTAATTATAAATAGTTATCTATTGAGTTTAGTTACTGAGACAAATTCTATGATTAAAAATAGTGTTGAGTCAATTATATATAGATAGAATGGTTTTGGAACGAGGTTACCACATTTGCTTAAATCTGCTATTGTGAAGTTTGTACTGTGCTGTGTTGCCTGAAGATGGTTCTGGAAAGTAGGCACCGAAACGTCGCCAGTAAACAAAGATGTGATAGAACCCCATTTTCAGTTGAAAAAAGAAGAATTCAACCCGATCAAAGTCAAAACAAAATCGGAAAGTGTGGAGAATCGGATCTTTGTGTAACTGCCCGTGTACAACTATTACCCGCGTACGCAAAACGCGGCATTGAAGAAATCGAATTGTACACACCGCAACAAAATTTCAAAAATTATTTGCTTAGTATTATCCGTTCAAAATGATTATCATATTAAATAACTCCAAAAGATCGACAGGTATCCACAACTTGGTCGTTTAAGACTTAGAATGCGTGTCTTACGCAAAATGTGACAAAATTCACATTGGCCCGAGAAACGCTCTATTTCAAACACAGTAACCCCGACCCTGCTGTTAAAACAATTATAATAATTGTTAAAAAGATGTTTTTTAAATTTCTTTCCACGTGGTTATACGGCAGTGAAGCATTAATTAACAAAGGTTATTGCATAGCTATCCATAATGTTGATGATGATGATGATTTAATACATGCACACTCATTCGAGTGAAAACTTTACATGACTCAGGTAGCTACATATATATATATATATATATATATATATATATATATATATATATATATATATATATAGCCGCCACTCGGTGCAGTCTGCCAGCTTCTTTTACAAAAAATATTTATCCACTTCATTAGGTTTATTTACAGCTATCCTGAGAAGTCACTACACCAAAATGTTTGGCAATGGTAGATTAAACACGTCACATGGTGTTACTAGTTAAACCTCCTTATTAGAAACATGACCAAAAATGAATTCAAGGATTATGACACAAAAATGCATGTATTATAAAAGACGATAAGTTATAAGAAATAGACTGCTTGTAATTTGTTAGATATGATAGTTAAAAATAAGTTGTGCGTCTGATGAAACGCACGCTAAATAGGGCACAGAAAATGTTTGTGTGGTTTATCCATTAAAGATAATTTTTCGTCAGCATACCGTACAAGTTATCAAAAATTACGCTTGACCGACTCTGTATGGAAATAAAGCAGTCTTGTCCTAGACAAATTAATTATCCTTGATGCACATTGTCCTTATTTTTTTTTAAAAATGACCGCGAGTAAATTGTAATGCTACACTAATATATGGTTCTATATGCGTGTGTGTATGTATGAATACATTTATAATACATACTAGCAAAATAAACTTAATTAATTTTTTTAACTACTTCCTACGTCGTAAGTATGTTTCGAGCGTCCGGAAGTAGAAAAAGAAATGAACTAATAAATAAATTTTCAATATTGTCACGACAAGGAAACATTAGACCAGAATTATAACATACAACTTGTGACTCAATTCTATACATGACCGATTATTTCAAAATATAAAGCAGCATCACACTTGTATAATTGCACTATTGATTATTTGTCACATGATTTAAATCATAATTAAGGCTGGATATAACTTTTTATATTCATGCGTATCACATTTGCTTCAAGTCAAAACACGTAGAAAATAAAATTGATTTTAGAAACCGCCAATATATGCGGCGAGAATTACATTAAAACTATCATAAATAAATGAATAATAATAAATCTGTCGGAAATTTCAGCCCCCATAACGAGCGTTTTTGAGCCAGAATTACGGACAGCATTAACTGGAATCCTATCAGTACAAATGGAATACAAGTATAACTCTTAAATTAAATAAATTGTGCTTAAATATATTCATTCGACATCTGTCATCATTTGCTGTGCTAAAATTTAGTAGCACTAAGGAGACTGGAGAGAAAGGAGATTGATAGTGCTACCTCATTAAAGCATACATATACAAATTGAGGTTTTTATTCGTACGAAAAACCTATGCTCATAATACAGAATTAAACACGTCTTTCCATTGGACACAGTTCAAAGCTAGATATCCACATATTTCGCCCATTTAATTGGAAATTAGTACAACGTGACGCAATTAAGTGTTTTATAATTCGTATATTATTGTCTGACCAAGAAACGGTTGGTCTACATTTTATATAGATCCAAACTTATATCACGAATACCCCACTAGCCTCGTATTTGGCAGTAGCCTAGCCAATGCAGATGGCATTCCTTTAGTAGATGCAACAGTGATAGGACAATAAATAGTGGCCGGAATAAACTACAGGACTCTTAATTTTTTTCTCACTTTACAATCACTCAAAGGGTAAGGAGCGAATTTGTCAATACACAAAGTTCGCGTAGTGATGGCTCAGCAATACAATGAAGAACAAAAGGTGCATTGATCTGAATAAATTTGAGTTAAGAATTGAGAGAAATGGTCCGTCAATGAGAGGTGGGTTTCTTTGCCAAATGCATGTGAGGCAAGTCTGGCACATATGTTAATCTCGCAAGTAACCTATTCAACTGGCATTCCAGATAGTAGAAAGTGTTAATCTCGAGTATCTAACCATCGTTCATAACACTTTACAGGTACACATCAAAATTAACCATAACAACGTTTTTTAGACATTTAGCCTCAGACCCATTCAGTGGCTACTTCCTGATTACAATTAATGGCTCTCTGACGTTTTCCTTTTCTGCTTAGAGAAAAGTATTATCAACCTATTTCCAATAAGGGAATAGGCCATCATTCTAAAACTTAAATTCGAAGATTGTTAAAAAGACTTCAATAATGACAGCAATGACAAAATAAGTAAAAAGATGGAAGCAATAGCACGTCCTCGTTCAACACCGATGCCAATAGGAAAAGATGCAGGAAAACCCTGCTTATTAGTGTTTTTAATAATAGCCGCCATTATAAATTATTTTAGGAAGTCAAAAATTTGGTGACAGGAATGTCAGCATTAGGAACAACTCACCATAACATTTTACACGATGAAATCGAATGTGGTTAAAAAGTCTATGAAATTAAGGTTCGTGAGTTGTTGATTATTTTGAGAGCAAAACGGAGTGCATTAATAGGGCTCATATATCTCATTGCCAGTCCCAGTCAAAGCCCTTTTCTGAGTCGGCCAAATTAGAATTAACGCTCTTCACAAATCCGTTTGATGATGATAGAAATGACCATATTTGGTGTAGCGCATAGCACATATCAATGGTATACTCTAGCTATGTGGACTGAGGGAAACTATGGTCTGCTCAACAAATACTGTTGAGATAATGTATGATGACAAGACGCTGTGTCGTCTACACGATTTACGTAACAAACTGTCGATAGTTGTGCTAGAATATGGAGTTGAGGATAAGATCAAGACTAAGGGTCAGTTTTGAGTGTCTGATACCATTGACAAAGCTATTTTAGGCCAGGATACATCCATCGTTTTACTATGTTGTGTGATTAGTTAAATATAATATGATTGGTGTTTATTACAAACTTATAAACATGATTTAAAGAACTGCTTTCACCAACCGTGCAATCAATGATCATTTAATTAAATAACTTATAAATATGTTGCAAAAGTTGCATAAAGTTAACGCCCGTGACTGCATAGAAAACGTGCAGCTAACATTTCCAGTAAAGTAAGGTGTATACGAGACCACTAGATATATATAATTAAACGAACATTGGTTGCGCGGGTGGTGATAACAATTATTATAATCAAGGTTGCGGTCCTGATATAAACACCTGACCCATTAATTACTTACATGTGTCGGTATAAACTAAGAATTGTATAGTGTAGAAAAGGCAATTCATCCAGTAGACCGGTTTCGTCCTTATTGGGAACTCATCAAGTACTGGCCAGAATTTGCCGCGGACAGGATACGAACCTAAGCACGTCTGCTTCGGAATCTGGTGCTCTAACCACTGAGCTATCCTGCCGCACACTACACTACACAAAATTTTCAATACCACGTCCCCATTTAATGTGGTGTCTGCTCAGTAATGGCAGATTGGGCATGGCTAGTTGGAACTTTGGATCTAAATGGATGCCATATGAGCTCCACCTACAAGAAAATTGACTAACCAAGTTACATTAGTTAGTATATAACTGAAAATTGTGTGTAGTGTAGTGTGCGGCAGGATAGCTCAGGGGTTAGAGCACCAGATTCCGAAGCAGACGTGCCCAGGTTCGTATCCTGTCTGCGGCAAATTCTGGCCAGTACTTCATGAGTTCCCAATAAGGACGAAACCGGTCTACTGGATGAATTGCCTTTTCTACACTATACAATTCTTAGTTTATACTGACATATGTAAGTAATTAATGGGTCAGGTGTTTATATCAAGACCGCAACCTTGATTATAATAATGTTATCACCACCCGCACAACCAATGTTCGTTTAATTATATAAATGTTCATTTCAATACCATTTCCCCATGTAATGTGGGGTCTGTTCAGTAATGACAGATTGGGCATGGTTAGTTGGAACTTTGGGTCTAAATGGATGCTATATGAGCTCCACCTAGAGGAAAATTGACTAACCAAGTTACATTAGTTAGTATATAACTGAAAATTGTGTGTAGTGTAGTGTGCGGCAGGATAGCTCAGTGGTTAGAGCACCAGATTCCGAAGCAGACGTGCCCAGGTTCGTATCCTGTCCGCGGCAAATTCTGGCCAGTACTTGATGAGTTCCCAATAAGGACGAAACCGGTCTACTGGATGAATTGCCTCTTCTACACTATACAATTCTTAGTTTATACTGACATATGTAAGTAATTAATGGGTCAGGTGTTTATATCAAGACCGCAACCTTGATTATAATAATTGCTATCACCACCCGCGCAACCAATGTTCGTTTAATTATATAAATGTTCATTTCAATAAAATTTCCCCATGTAATGTGGTGTCTGTTCAGTAATGACAGATTGGGCATGGTTAGTTGGAACTTTGGGTCTAATGGATGCCATATGAGCTCCACCTAAAGGAAAAATTGACTAACCAAGTTACATTAGTTAGTATATAACTGAAAATTGTGTGTAGTGTAGTAAGCGGCAGGATAGCTCAGTGGTTAGAGCACCAGATTCCGAAGCAGACGTGCCCAGGTTCGTATCCTGTCCGCGGCAAATTCTGGCCAGTACTTGATGAGTTCCCAATAAGGACGAAACCGGACTACTGGATGAATTGCCTTTTCTACACTATACAATTCTTAGTTTTTCCCGACATATTTAAGTAATTAATGGGTCAGGTGTTTATATCAAGACCGCAACCTTGATTATAATAATTGTTATCACCACCCGCGCAACCATGTTCGTTTAATTATATAAATGTTCATTTCAATACCACTTCCCCATGTAATGTGGTGTCTGTTCAGTAATGACAGATTAGGCATGGTTAGTTGGAACTTTGGGTCTAAATGGATGCCATATGAGCTCCACCTAAAGGAAAAATTGACTAACCAAGTTACATTAGTTAGTATTTAACTGAAAATTGTGTGTAGTGTAGTGTGCGGCAGGATAGCTCAGTGGTTAGAGCACCAGATTCCGAAGCAGACATGCCCAGGTTCGTATCCTGTCCGCGGCAAATTCTGGCCAGTACTTGATGAGTTCCCAATAAGGACGAAACCGGTCTACTGGATGAATTGTCTTTCTACACTATACAATTCTTAGTTTATACTGACATATGTAAGTAATTAATGGGTCAGGTGTTTATATCAAGACCGCAACCTTGATTACAATAATTGTTATCACCACCCGCGCAACCAATGTTCGTTTAATTATATAAATGTTCATTTCAATACCATTTCCCTATGTAATGTGGTGTCTGTTCAGTAATGACAGATTGGGCATGGTTAGTTTGAACTTTGGGTCTAAATGGATGCCATATGAGCTCCACCTAAAGGAAAAATTGACTAACCAAGTTACATTAGTTAGTATATAACTGAAAATTGTGTAGTGTAGTGTGTGGCAGGATAGCTCAGTGGTTAGAGCACCAGATTCCGAAGCAGACGTGCCCAGGTTCGTATCCTGTCCGCGGCAAAATTCTGGCCAGTACTTGATGAGTTCCCAATAAGGACGAAACCGGTCTACTGGAAGAATTGCCTTCTCTACACTATACAATTCTCAGTTTATACTGACATATGTAAGTAATTAATGGGTCAGGTGTTTATATCAAGACCGCAACCTTGATTATAATAATTGTTATCACCACCCGCACAACCAATGTTCGTTTACTTATATAAATGTTCATTTCAATACCATTTCCCCATGTAATGTGGTGTCTGTTCTGTAATGACAGATTGGGCATGGTTAGTTGGAACTTTGGGTCTAAATGGATGCCATATGAGCTCCACCTAGAGGAAAATTGACTAACCAAGTTACATTAGTTAGTATATAACTGAAAATTGTGTGTAGTGCAGAGTGCGGCAGGATAGCTCAGTGGTTAGAGCACCAGATTCCGAAGCAGACGTGCCCAGGTTCGTATCCCGTCCGCGGCAAATTCTGGTCAGTACTTGATGAGTTCCCAATAAGGACGAAACCGGTCTACTGGATGAATTGCCTTTTCTACACTATACAATTCTTAGTTTATACTGACATATGTAAGCAATTAATGGGTCAGGTGTTTATATCAAGACCGCAACCTGATTATAATAATTGTTATCACCACCCGCGCAACCAATGTTCGTTTAATTATATAAATGTTCATTTCAATACCACTTCCCCATGTAATGTGGTGTCTGTTCAGTAATGACAGATTGGGCATGGTTAGTTGGAACTTTGGGTCTAAATGGATGCCATATGAGCTCCACCTAAAGGAAAAAATTGACTAACCAAGTTACATTAGTTAGTATATAACTGAAAATTGTGTGTAGTGTAGTGTGCGGCAGGATAGCCCAGTGGTTAGAGCACAAGATTCCGAAGCAGACGTGCCCAGGTTCGTATCCTGTCCGCGGCAAATTCTGGCCAGTACTTGATGAGTTCCCAATAAGGACGAAACCGGTCTACTGGATGAATTGCCTTATCTACACTATACAATTCTTAGTTTATACTGACATATGTAAGTAATTAATGGGTCAGGTGTTTATATCAAGACCGCAACCTTGATTATAATAATTGTTATCACCACCCGCGCAACCAATGTTCGTTTAATTATATAAATGTTCATTTCAATACCACTTCCCCATGTAATGTGGTGTCTGCTCAGTAATGACAGATTGGGCATGGTTAGTTGGAACTTTGGGTCTAAATGGATGCCATATGAGCTCCACCTAAAGGAAAAATTGACTAACCAAGTTACATTAGTTAGTATATAACTGAAAATTGTGTGTAGTGTAGTGTGCGGCAGGATAGCTCAGTGGTTAGAGCACCAGATTCCGAAGCAGACGTGCCCAGGTTCGTATCCTGTCCGCGGCAAATTCTGGCCAGTACTTGATGAGTTCCCAATAAGGACGAAACCGGTCTACTGGATGAATTGCCTTTTCTACACTATACAATTCTTAGTTTATACTGACATATGTAAGTAATTAATGGGTCAGGTGTTTATATCAAGACCGCAACCTTGATTATAATAATTGTTATTACCACCCGCGCAACCAATGTTCGTTTAATTATATAAATGTTCATTTCAATACCACTTCCCCATGTAATGTGGTGTCTGTTCAGTAATGACAGATTGGGCATGGTTAGTTGGAACTTTGGGTCTAAATGGATGCCATATGAGCTCCACCTAAAGGAAAAATTGACTAACCAAGCTACATTAGTTAGTATATAACTGAAAATTGTGTGTAGTGTAGTGTGCGGCAGGATAGCTCAGTGGTTAGAGCACCAGATTCCGAAGCAGACGTGCCCAGGTTCGTATCCTGTCCGCGGCAAATTCTGGCCAGTACTTGATGAGTTCCCAATAAGGACGAAACCGGTCTACTGGATGAATTGCCTTTTCTACACTATACAATTCTTAGTTTATACTGACATATGTAAGTAACACTAGATATATAGTCTGCCTTCGTACTCAAATGATGATCATGGAAGGTCGAAATGCGTCAGTAGGTTTGACTGACGGTAGTTTTACCATGTTGTTTAACTGTTTAAATACAATGGGATTGGTGTTTATTTCAATCTCGCTAATTTGACTGAAAGAAATCCAATACCGCCGTATTAAACGCAGTTTTGAATTACTTGGTGCAGAAGCACTGGCATTCACTAAAATGTCCAAAAACTGATCAATTCAGTGGCCAATCTGGTACATTTTCAAATGAAGTATGGATTTATTAGCGGAATAGCTAAGTGTGGACGCGCAACGCCTAAGATTCCCAGAACCAGATTTCTTATGAAGAGCCTAGCTCCGGCTAAACTAGTCAAGGGTATTCAAAATAAAGTATTTTTTAATGATTCCTGTGCTGGATGATGTTGTTCCACTGTTTATAGGCTCTTCCTTTTTCTATGAAAGAGTAATCATACACTTATCAAAAATGTTTCTTTAAACTAATTTATTGAAATTTCGATCGTTGGGGGGTGTGAAACTTGGTGTTTTGTCCAAGAAATAATCGCGTATTTCGTAAAAAAAAAACAAGTAGATGATGATTGAAATATCAATCAGTAAATAGCAAGTAAACCGTGTATTCGTGGGTGGGCGCGCGCGATAACGCTTGCGTCGAAAAATATAGCGTCTATTAACAAGCCATGGCTGTTACATCACTGAAAAAGCAAAACTCTTCAACATGCAGCATGTGCACTTTGGCTCTTTAGTTTCGCAGAGTTTGCTGACAGCCAAACGGCGAACAAGTTTCTTTTCAGTTTTAAGCAGCGGCAAAGAGAAACAAAATCTTGCAGTATTATGCTGAAATGATAAGTAATTCTGCCAAGAGAGTACCAGTGTTCCAGTTTCTGAAGTGCAGCTTATAAATCAGTTTCAATATCTACTCAACTCGGAGCGTATTAAAAACAGCTTAGATCGTGATGAAGTTGTCCTTTGATATTGATGCAATATCTACATAAAACTCCTACGTTTGATGAAGCAACAAATTTCCGGCCGGATAAAGAAATGCAAAGCCTCCAAAATCGATTGCTCGCTTCTTCGAAATACTTATTGCTTGGTGAATAAAGATTCAAAAGGACCTTTAATAGCTTTTTTCGCAATTTCTAGGGATGAAACAATCGAATGAGTGTACGAGTGACGTTGTGGTTCCAAACCGCAAAAATGCAGCAATAACACTCTTGTAAACTATCGCGATATCAGTTCCCTCCGTACTACTAAGAAGTTGATCGCTACTATTATGAAAGTGAGAGAAGAGAACTAAACCTACCCAGTCAGGGTATCGACAGGTACCAAGTTTCGTTAACGAAATGCAGTTATTCCTTCGCATTCTTAAATTGTGATAAGTATATCAGCGATCTACCATCGATTCTTACGCTCCAAAGCACACTCACCAGACAGAAGAAACATGAATGGGAAAAATTTTGTAAAAATCAACCGGCAGTGAGGGACTGTGGAAAGGCCTTCTTAATCTGTATTATTAGCATAGGCCTAATTGTAACGGGCCAAGTGGGAGCTCTAAATCTCATTCGATGCATATATGCATTTTTTCTTTTCAAGAATAAACGTTTTCTCGAATTCAAAATAAGCACAAATCCAATTCTTTAACCATTCTGCAACTAAAAAGCAACGGTCTGTCATAAATACTAACGCGTCGCGATGTTCTATTGTCATCATCGGAGTTCGACAGCAAATTGTCTGACGAGAATCATACCTAAATGTACAGAGTGTATTGTAAAAGCGAGGTCACCTCCGTAGAGCTTAGAATAGGCCACACGAGAAATTAGAGCGATAAAATCAGGTAACGCCTTTGTCACAACAATATGAAAGGACTACATCAGACTTGCTTGATCAATCTTGCATATAACCAGAAGAAGATTCGCCTTTTCCCACATGCTACGCCCAAATAAACATATTGGTGAGTGCTCGACGCATTCTGATCTCCAGTAGGCAAAAAACATGGATACCAAGCCTATTCCGTTCACTTATCTGAGGAGATTGATTTGCTCGCAAAATAAGAGCCCTATAATTCCAACGAAATGGATAAATTATATTTGGGCTTAAACGGCAGACGAGAACCAAAAAAGGAAACCGTAGACAATACAATTAAAAAATTATTGATTGCGCGGGTGGTGGTAACAATTCTTTAAATCAAGTTTGCGAGCTTGAAATAAACACCAATCCCATGTTATTTAACCAGTCGTCGAACAACATATGTTATGCTCTTCGACGACTGGTTAAATACAATGGGATTAGTGTTTACTTCAAGCTCGCAAACTTGATTTAAATAAAGGCAACTGTAGTTAGCCGTGCATATTTGCGCAATGGTTCAGCACTATAAAAAAGGCAGGAATGTCACCAGTTGCATTCCCACTAGTTATCCATGGAGCTCAAAGCATGTGAGTACGAAGTTTTAATTCTACCAATGGAAAAGAGGTACCATCAGTCAAAAATAGACCTAAAAATTGAGGTCATGAGCAAGCTCTGTCTTTAAAGCCCCTACCATTTCCAGTACGAATGGCTACAACCTGCCAATCGGTAGACCGTGAATTCCTACAACCACGGACCATATGAATATGCGGCATTGAAACATCAATTTTATTATATGGTAACGCATGGCATTAATGAAAAAATGCTATTAAGAAAATATTACACGCATACATCAAATTCAAACGTAGTTAAGAATTTTTTGTTATCAGAATTTATGCAACCATAACATAAATTTCTGTACATTTATTATGACAATAGCTTTCAAGGACATTGGATCCCTAGTGTCATTAGTTAACGATTAGTTGTTAGCATGTACAGTTATTTTACGGTAAATGTAGGATAATTGAATTTATGCTACATTATATTAATGTAATTATTTAAGGTAATAGGAGACAATTTGTGCTGCTCTGGAATGCGTTTATATAAGTGAAATATACTTAACTAGTACTTCTCATTTTCTGAATCAATAGTCTTTTGATCAAGTTATGTTTACATTGTTTGTTATTGAGAATCTTTTGTTTAACTATTTATATTTATAAAATAAATACTTAAAAAATCACTGCTTACACGGGCAGTGACATCAATTCTTTGAATCATGCTTGTGAGCTAAAGACAGACTTACCTCACCGTATCTAATCAGTCACAACACAAAGAAACTGCCATTTGTTACACAAATTGTCGCGTTTCGACTGTCAATAGCTCTCATTCGAGCACAACGGAAGACTGATTAATGAGGATCAAACCGCAATGCATATAAAAATTATCTAAAATCAATTGCTCGACTCCCGACTCTAGTAGAATTAACGAGTTTGTCTGGAAAACTGCAAAATTTTCATGGTTGCGACTATATAAAAATAGTTCAGTTGACATATCCAGTCAAATACGATGTATGCTAGACTATTTTGTTTTAGAGACAGGTATTTAATTGATCATACCATATACATGTATATAGAAATGCATTTTACCGTCGTGCTCTGGTGGGAGCTAAAAAGATCGAAACTTGTCAGTAAGTGTGACTGACGATAGTTTCGTTATTCTTTCTGATTAGTTATAAACAATTGGATTGGTATTAATCTCAAACTCGCCAACTAGACCAGCAAACTTCGTCATTATTAATAACAGACAGGTATACATTCAGTATTTAGGTCAACACATTCATTTCCTGGTATTTTATTCATACATTGCTAATTGTAGAATAAAAATATAATGGAACTTATAATTTAGATTACGCTTTTGGACTATATATGAACATGAATCAAATTATATTAACCAGTCGCACATTAGTACAATATATATCCATTGTGGGTTTATCCTTACTGTTTATTTTAAGGTAGTGCCCTGATTTTAACAGTGAAAGTTTGAAACAAGCGAGTAAATTTGACAAGCGGAAGTTTTGCTGATCTGCGACTGTTGTATATCTCATGCTAGCAAAACTTATGAAAATAATTTTAATCATTAAACGCCCAATAAATGACTGCTTAATTGGATAAACGACATACGTGTGGCGAGTGCTGCAAAGACGCTATGTTCACGACTGCATGGGAAAGTTGCCGCAGACTAATGCACTTAAGTCTAGCAGCGGTGAGAGCCGCATATTAATTTTTAATACAGTATATATGCAGAACATCTGGATTCACGTTGGTCTATAAGGCACTGGTTTCCGGTGATGGCCAGTAAAAGTTCAAACAGTTCAGTATGTGTTACAGATTTAAAAGAAACATGTTGCGCGACAGGAAATAAACAATTTACCTGATTTTCGGATTGCTTACCGAAATATTTGAATCCACTGTCATCATGATTTTTGCAAATATTTCGGTCTCCAATTACGGAGACCTTTTTCAATGCCAAACACATCACACACTTGACATATTGATTGTCAACTAAGTGTGTGATGTGTTTGGCATTGAAAAAGGTCTCCGTAATTGGAGACCGAAATATTTGCAAAAATCATGATGACAGTGGATTCGAATATTTCGGTACGCAATCCGAAAACCAGGTAAAATGTGTTACAGATGGCTGTCTTGTTATGCTGTGCAACTTTTTAAACGAATTTGATGGACATTCAATTCAATTTAAATAAGTCTAATTACAACCTGCGCAATCAATTATTGCTCAGTTGAATATATATAAACATACTGGAATAAATAATATTTATTAACTAGAATGTACATTTCCTGAAGAAAATGTGAGTGGTGCTTGCAGTGGCCAAACTCGGCCCTCAGTTGCTACCCAGAGTGGCTGATATGGTAATCGGAGTGATTGCTAGAGTGTTGCAATGAGTTTGCTAGGTTACTTGGAGTGGTTTTTAGACAACAAACCAAAGACATTATATAAAATAATCAATGACATATCTGACAAACCCATTAATTAGAAAGAAATAACTTGGTGAAAGAGTTGGGAATTCTAAAACTCCACGAGCATATACAGACAAGGAAATTGTGTAAATTAGATGCTCTTTCTGTGGAGATGTTCTAAAAACACCATCACATGCTACATGCATGTAAACAAAGAAGTGCTTAATTTACAAATATACTCCACTTTAACAAACAAATCCTTGAACTCAGGTCAGAAAAATTTTAAATGATATTTTTGTTGTGGAAACGAATCAAATTACTACGATCCGTCAAAGTTGGCCGCAATGCATTGTCTATGGGGTTTTTCGGGCGATATTTCTCCCGATGTGCAAACATCGTACGTCCGATCGCTTATAAAAGTCAAAGCACACCTCTCCTTAAAGGGCCGCACAATTTGACACCTCTTTTGCGAGTCTGACAAAAACCGCGGAACTAGTTACGCGCCAAAATTTGTACGGAAGAAAAATAAGAATAATAATAAAAATAAGAATAAAAATAAGTATGGTGCATAGAAATAGTGTACTTTGCAAGAACCACTTATAATAATAAGTATGGTACATAGTAATAGTGTGCTTTTACTTCAGCAAGCACCACTAATAAAATATTATTCAATGTCATTCCACGG
>JAQBSW010000396.1:0-5000 GCA_029291075.1 Eudiplozoon nipponicum
GTACTTCGTTCAGTTACGTATTATACAATCCTTTGTTAATACTGACAAATTTACGTATACGATGGAATCGGTGTTTATTTGAATTTCTCTTGTTTACTTGATTACGCATAGTAAAGAATATGGTATTTAAATTCGAAAGTGTGATGTTAACGAAATGGTAAGTGTGTAGATTACACTTATGTCACGCCTAACACAAAATTTTAATTATGATGCGTGCATTAAAGAAATTTACAAGCAAAATATTATTTTTATGGGCACATGAGCAAGTACGTGACGTTAGCTTATCTAATTTAACGTCAGCAATCGTTAATAAATCAGTCAAGTAAAAGCGTATGTGAATGCGATTAAACGAAATTTTAAAACAAATCATAATCGGGTTGGTTAGGTTTTGAATGAAGATGATATTCAGAAATGCGCATTGACGTACTTCGATCAAAGAAAATTTGGCATAGAACACAGTCACTTGTTTGTATAAAAAACTGATCATTTAATTGTTCTACACTGTGTAGCAAATCAAATAGTTTAGTCACTTAGGTGGTTGGGTTATTGGTTAACAAGTTTTTTGACAAAACCTCGTACAAATTATTATAATCAAGGTTGCGATCTTGATATAAGCACTTTACCCATTAATTACTTACATATGTCAGTATAAACTAAGAATTTTATAGTGTAGAAAAGGCAATTCATCCAGTAAACCGGTTTCATCCTTATTGGGATCTCATCATGTACTGGCCAGAATTTACCGCGGACAGGACTCCAACCAGGGTACGACTGCTTCGGAATCTGGTGCTCCAGCCACTGAGCCATCCTGCCGCACACTACACTGCACACAATTTTCAGTTATATACCAACTAATGTAACTTGGTTAGTCTATTTTTCCTTTAGGCGGAGCTGATATGGCACCTATTTAGACTCAAAGTTCCAACCAACCAGCCCCAATTTGTCATTACGGAAAAGACATCACACTACATGGGGAAGTGGTATTGAAATGAACATTTATACAATTAAACGAACACTAGTTGCGCGGGTGGTGATAACAATTATTATAATCAAGGTTGCGGTCTTGGTATAAAAACCTCGTTCAAATATTTGCTTTCTTTGAGATACTCCTCCTTCAATATATGATATTATGTGTGGATTGTTTATTCTTACAAGAGTCATGAAAGTGACTTGACGAGTTATGGCCGACAATTATAATTTTGATTGCTGGGCCAGCTATTTCACTAAAAGTAAGATCAAGTTTGTTCTTTTTATGGCTGCCCCTTATTCTGCATCTCCGTGTAGATTTGCAACTGAAAAATAGTTTAAACTTCTTTCAGATAAAATTTGATATTTTCTCTTCATTATAAATCAAACACTTTTAGAAGCACCGTGCCGTGCTATTTGGATACGGAATACTGAAAATGGTAGAGCCGAGTGCATTGTTTGGCGAATTTTATGCGTCGTTTGGCTGCATTTTTGTTCTGATTCTAAACGACAAACTGTTTAATCGTAATGGAAAGCCAAAACTATACTGTAACAATGGTGAAGCAATATATAGTTTTATATTATAAATTAATTACTGGTAGTTGACATAACGTGAACCGATAATTGGCAGCAATCCTGTATATGAAAGCAAGCAAACTAATGACATAACAAAACTACCGCCAGCCGACGTCTGGTTAAATACAATGGGATTGGTGTTTACTTCAAGCTCGCAAACTTGATTTAAATAATTGTTACCATCACCCGCGCAATCAATTATTGTTAAACTAATGACAGTCAATTTATGAAAAATTTTCACTGTAAAAATATTATTTCTGGGAATATTCACCACGTGTTTAAACTAGGTACAGTTAAATTTTGTTACAGTTCCTCCAAAGCGTAATCTTATTTAGTCAATCTAATTACCATTCAGTTTATTGCACTTTTTAATAACCAACTATTTCATTTAATTGAAAAAGTGGCGAAACAGAATTTGAACACTTATAACTTACATATCAGGAAACACGATATGCGCAGATGTGTTGATTATTTGTAAAAATTATGCATTTTATGAAAAGTAAATTTGAAATGATAGCGAGAAAAATTATCGCGACGTTATATATTTGCTTCTTTTTTAATATTTTTCCGTTGTACTCTAATGATGATCAAAGAAAGTCGGTACACATCACTGCGTGTGACTGGCGGCTGGTTTGTTCTGCTGTGTCATGCAACTGGTTATAATATCAGTTTAGATTTTTTTCTCAAATGGGCATAAGTGAATTAGGTAAAGGTTTCCAAAACCTGAGAAAGCAGTGACTGCCAGATTGACTAATTTATAATTGCTAATTTTCTAGACTCAGTGTTATTTGTGATTATCACCAAGCAAATCTGCGACGTTTTTTTGTTTTGTGAGTATACACACGCGTTGGTGGTAATGCGACCAGGTCCGAAGGAGCAAATGGCCGCATTAGATACTGAACTCCGAGTTGATTGACATTTCTACCAGCCGTTTTACTCAAAATTCCCACATCCTCGCAGCAATGCTGTAGATAACGAAAAACTGCTTTGACCAAAATAAATTAGAAGCGTGCAAGTGTCTAATTTAAATAAAAGAATATTTTTATAATATATTGTCCATTATGAATTTATTTGAGACTGAAGGATACATTAGCGCCCGTCTCCGAAAATAACATAAATAAGGCTTCATTTTAGAAATTAATATATAACTAAATCGCTGTTTCGATTAAAATGCAAATATTAATGTCTAAACCGTAGTATATTTGTTGTGTTTTCGTTTATTCACTTATAAAATATTTCAAAAAATTATGCAGTGAATCTGTTAAATTAAAATATTGTACCATATAAATTGATTCCTAAAATATAGACTGATAACTATTATAAACATGATCATTGTTTGTCCTTATAATGTGCATAAATCAAAAGTGTGTCTGGTGGGGAATTGGCCCGTAAAACTTATACTGCGATTGCTCATTTGCCCAAATTTAATTTGATTTATTTCATTAAGTATATGTCGTATATATACATATATGTATATTTATATATTTTTTTAAATAAAATATAATTTCTCGCAAAATATATAGAACTTTTTCTGTTGACGCTAAATTTCTTCAAACACTTGATCTGCAGAATAATTAAAAACCTGTTGTCAACGAAAAAAATGAAAAAAATGCAAGGAATAAATTTATTCGTACTGCTGTTAAGGTAAAAGCTTTTGGCAATAATGATTTCTTGCTAGCCATATTCGATTACCTAATCCTAATCAATTAATTGTTAAAAACTATCGATAACTTTGATTTTCATTCATAGGTATTGCAGTTGAAAGATACTCATATCTTAGTCATTTTTGTGGCTGAATAGACAATAAAGCGTTTGAAGTCGGCACACGTTGTTTTTACACTATGTTACACTAGATACTAGAGTGTACGTTCTTTTCTGTAGCCTCAAAGCACAAGAATCAACTGTCACATAAAATGGGTCTTAGACGTAGTTGGGCAGTAAACATTTACGGCTTTAAATCCATGGGTCTCAGCCATTCGTATTGGTCACCGTATTATGTTTCTCGACCGTAGAATAATGATCAATTAGTATGTATATTGGTAAATATAGATTGCTCCATATGTCATAATGTCGAAGCAGATTTCTTTCCAACAAATGCAAAACTCTTATTCGGCGTGTATGTTCTCCTTCCAGTCGTCCAGACGGGAAGTCCGATAAATTTGACCATATTTTGCAATTATAAATTTCTTTTCTCATAAGATTTTGTTGTTAGTTGAAGATCTCAGACTAATGACATAATACCGCATATTGGCCTGTAAAAAGATTGAATTTATAATTCATTTCATTAAATTTTAGTCAGACTCAAATCACTTCAAAAATGAGCAAGGAAGGTAAGCGGACAACTGTGCCTGTTACTGACGGTAGATTTGATTTATTTTACCGCTGGTTAAATTACCAGGATCTTTATTTATACCAAATTCATATTTGTAATTGAAAAACTTTTAACAAAATTGATGTACCTTACTTTGATAAAATTTTCAAGCTTGTTATACACAACAGTCCCTTTTTACTTTACTAATATCAAATCATAGCTAGACAAACGTCAGTCTCACGTACTGACACATACCAACCTTACATGATCATCATCAGAGCACGAACTCAAGCTGACTAGCGCGGATCAAACCGTGATTCATATATATGAAGAGAAAAATTAAATATTCTGCTCTCACCTCTAGGAGTCTCGCGTACACTGCACTTGGTTGGAAATTTCGGTTGCACAATTTATACGCAGTCACAAGCAATCTTTTTTAAGTTTACGCCACTTATATATAAGGTACACAAGTTAACAATCATGGACTATACAAGTGGTAGCATCAATTTTCAAATCAAGTTTGCGAGCTTGATATAACTACCTATCCCATTGTAACTAACCAGTCGCATAACATAGTTAAACTACCGTCAATCACACAAACTGACACGTTCGACTTTCCATATTTGTGGTCATCATCAGCCGCGCAATCAATGATTGTTAGACTGAGGTACTTACCCTATTGCGAAATATTCCATTGGAAATCATTTTTATCGGAGAATATCTAGTTTTCTCCGATAATAAAATCTTATAAAAAATTAACACTTAGAAAAATTGAACCTGTTCAATTTACAATATATAAACGAAATCCTTTGATATATATAGAGCTGCCATGCCTCTTAAATACTACATCGTAAATTTAATGGTATCACATTTGATGTTACCAATTGAAAAATCTGATTAAATTAATTTTTTCTTTTTTTACTTTTTTTCGCTTTCAGTACAAACCATGCTTTCTAGGACAAACTGTCCTATTTTGCAATGAAATACAAAGAAATATGTTGTGAATCTTTACAAATTATACTTCTGTGTGTCTCTTATCTAGATAGCAACATTGATACTTTTTCTAAGTAGCACATTCTTGATAAAAAGTTCATATCCAAGCATTTCTAATTATTGTCTTGTAGCACAATTCAGGCAGAATAAATTA